>JAIVEL010000024.1:2091868-2094368 GCA_020466265.1 Siphamia tubifer
ATCTGAAAAATATTTCAAAGTCCACTCCACACTTTGAAAATTTTCCTGACCGGGCATCGGTAGTACCAAGGGTCTCTGGAAAATTTTCAAAGTGTGGAGTGGACTTTGAAAAATTTTCAGATTTTTTCGGTTTTGTAGTACCAAGGGTCTGGTTGTCTTACCGGGGCGGATTAAGGGGCTTAGCCCGGGGAGGGGGGCTTAACTGTGGGGTGCCAGGGACCGGCTGGGGGGCCGGGTCCCTGGAGGTCCCATGGAGGCCGGGTGCCCCTGTTATTTTGCCCGGGAAGGGAGCCTCCTGGGTGGGGTAAGTACCCGGGGTGAGAGCCCCGGTTCCCGGTCCTCCCAGGGCCCGGGCGCCCCTGTTATTTTGCCCGGGAAGGGAGCCTCCTGGGTGGGGTAAGTACCCGGGGTGAGAGCCCCGGTTCCCGGTCCTCCCAGGGCCCGGGCGCCCCTGTTATTTTGCCCGGGAAGGGAGCCTCCTGGGTGGGGTAAGTACCCGGGGTGAGAGCCCCGGTTCCCGGTCCTCCCAGGGCCCGGGCGCCCCTGTTATTTTGCCCGGAAGGGAGCCTCCTGGGTGGGGGTAAGTACCCGGGGTGAGAGCCCCGGTTCCCGGTCCTCCCAGGGCCCGGGCGCCCCTGTTATTTTGCCCGGGAAGGGAGCCTCCTGGGTGGGGTAAGTACCCCGGGTGAGAGCCCCGGTTCCCGGTCCTCCCAGGGCCCGGGCGCCCCTGTTATTTTGCCCTGGCCCTAACCCTAACCCTGGCCCCTAACCCTAACCCTAGCCCCTAACCCTGGCCCCTAACCCTAGCCCCTAACCCTAACCCTAGCCCCTAACCCTAACCCTGGCCCCTAACCCTAACCCTGGCCCCTAACCCTAACCCTAGCCCCTAGCCCCTAACCCTGGCCCCTAACCCTAACCCTAGCCCCTAACCCTGGCCCCTAACCCTAACCCCTAGCCCCTAACCCTAACCCTAGCCCCTAACCCTAACCCTGGCCCCTAACCCTAACCCTGGCCCCTAACCCTAACCCTAACCCTAACCCTAACCCTAACCCTAGCCCCTAACCCTAACCCTAGCCCCTAACCCTAACCCTGGCCTAACCCTGGCCCTGGGTAGCAGTTCTAGCAGGGTCAGCCTAGATCTGGTAGTACCATGCCTCTGGTGGGACTTAGAAGAAATTTCAGGCCCACCCGGGTAGTACCATGCCTCTGGTGGGACTTAGAAAAATTTTCAGAACCCCCCGGGTAGTACCATGCCTCCGGTGGGACTTAGAATAAATTTCAGGCCCACCCGGGTAGTACCATGCCTCTGGTGGGACTTAGAAGAAATTTCAGGCCCACCCGGGTAGTACCATGCCTCCGGTGGGACTTAGAAAAATTTCAGAACCCCCCGGGTAGTACCATGCCTCCGGTGGGACTTAGAAAAATTTCAGAACCCCCCGGGTAGTACCATGCCTCTGGTGGGACTTAGAATAAATTTCAGAACCCCCCGGGTAGTACCATGCCTCTGGTGGGACTTAGAAGAAATTTCAGGCCCACCCGGGTAGTACCATGCCTCTGGTGGGACTTAGAAAAATTTTCAGAACCCCCCGGGTAGTACCATGCCTCCGGTGGGACTTAGAATAAATTTCAGGCCCACCCGGGTAGTACCATGCCTCTGGTGGGACTTAGAAGAAATTTCAGGCCCACCCGGGTAGTACCATGCCTCTGGTGGGACTTAGAAGAAATTTCAGGCCCACCCGGGTAGTACCATGCCTCCGGTGGGACTTAGAAAAATTTCAGAACCCCCCGGGTAGTACCATGCCTCCGGTGGGACTTAGAAAAATTTCAGAACCCCCCGGGTAGTACCATGCCTCTGGTGGGACTTAGAATAAATTTCAGAACCCCCCGGGTAGTACCATGCCTCTGGTGGGACTTAGAAGAAATTTCAGGCCCACCCGGGTAGTACCATGCCTCTGGTGGGACTTAGAATAAATTTCAGGCCCACCCGGGTAGTACCATGCCTCTGGTGGGACTTAGAATAAATTTCAGGCCCACCCGGGTAGTACCATGCCTCTGGTGGGACTTAGAATAAATTTCAGAACCCCCCGGGTAGTACCATGCCTCTGGTGGGACTTAGAAGAAATTTCAGGCCCACCCGGGTAGTACCATGCCTCTGGTGGGACTTAGAATAAATTTCAGGCCCACCCGGGTAGTACCATGCCTCTGGTGGGACTTAGAATAAATTTCAGGCCCACCCGGGTAGTACCATGCCTCTGGTGGGACTTAGAAAAATTTCAGAAACCCCCCGGGTAGTACCATGCCTCCAGTTCAGAAAAATGACAAAGTCCCACTTTTATACGTAGCGAGTTTTGCCTCTTGGTAGTTGCTGGGGACCCCGTTTCGGAAAAATGACAAAGTCCCACTTTTATACGTGGCGAGTTTTGCCTCTTGGTAGTTGCTGGGGACCCCGTTTCGGAAAAATGACAAAGTCCCACTTTTATACGTGGCGAGTTTTGCCTCT
>JAIVEL010000024.1:2114680-2141878 GCA_020466265.1 Siphamia tubifer
CCTATGCGGCCTAAAGGCAGAGCTGACGTAGGTACCCATGGAAACTTTAAAAGCCTGTAAAACTATTTAAAAAGTCTTCAGAAGTCTTTACAAGCATTTAGAACCCTTTATGAGCTTCTCTCTAGGCCACCGCCTATGCGGCCTATTTGTAGAGCCGGCCTGTGTACCCATTTCGCCTTTAGAAGACTTTATAACCATTTTAAGACTTCAGAAGCTTTTACAACACTTTATGAGCCTCTCTCTAGGCCACCGCCTATGCGGCCTATATGTGGAGCTGGCCTATGTACCCATGTAGCCTTTAGAAGACTTTATAAGCATTTTAAGCCTTTAGAAGCTTTTAGAACCCTTTTTTAGCCTTTCTCTAGGCCACCGCCTATGCGGCCTATAGGCAGAGGTGACGTAGGTACCCATGGAGACTTTAAAAGCCTGTAAAACTATTTAAAAGTCTTCAGAAGTCTTTACAAGCATTTAGAACCCTTTATGAGCTTCTCTCTAGGCCACCGCCTATGCGGCCTATATGTAGAGCTGGCCTATGTACCCATGTAGCCTTTAGAAGACTTTATAAGCATTTTAAGCCTTTAGAAGCTTTTAGAACCCTTTTTTAGCCTTTCTCTAGGCCACCGCCTATGCGGCCTATAGGCAGAGCTGACGTAGGTACCCATGGAGACTTTAAAAGCCTGTAAAACTATTTAAAAGTCTTCAGAAGTCTTTACAAGCATTTAGAACCCATTATGAGCTTCTCTCTAGGCCACCGCCTATGCGGCCTATATGTAGAGCCGGCCTGTGTACCCATGTAGACTTTAGAAGACTTTATAACCATTTTAAGACTTCAGAAGCTTTTAGAACACTTTGTTACCCTCTCTCTAGGCCACCGCCTATGCGGCCTATATGTAGAGCCGGCCTGTGTACCCATTTCGCCTTTAGAAGACTTTATAACCATTTTAAGACTTCAGAAGCTTTTAGAACACTTTATGAGTCTCTCTCTAGGCCACCGCCTATGCGGCCTATATGTAGAGCTGGCCTATGTACCCATCTAGCCTTTAGAAGACTTTATAAGCCTTTTAAGACTTTAGAAGCTTTTAGAACCCTTTTTTAGCCTTTCTTTAGGCCACCGCCTATGCGGCCTAAAGGCAGAGCTGACGTAGGTACCCATGGAGACTTTAAAAGCCTGTAAAACTATTTAAAAGTCTTCAGACGTCTTTACAAGCATTTAGAACCCTTTATGAGCTTCTCTCAAGGCCACCGCCTATGCGGCCTATATGTAGAGCCGGCCTGTGTACCCATTTCGCCTTTAGAAGACTTTATAACCATTTTAAGACTTCAGAAGCTTTTAGAACACTTTTTGAGGCTCTCTCTAGGCCACCGCCTATGCGGCCTATATGTAGAGCCGGCCTGTGTACCCATTTCGCCTTTAGAAGACTTTATAACCATTTTAAGACTTCAGAAGCTTTTAGAACACTTTATGAGCCTCTCTCTAGGCCACCGCCTATGCGGCCTATATGTAGAGCTGGCCTATGTACCCATGTAGCCTTTAGAAGACTTTATAAGCCTTTTAAGACTTTAGAAGCTTTTAGAACCCTTTTTAGCCTTTCTTTAGGCCACCGCCTATGCGGCCTATAGGCAGAGCTGACGTAGGTACCCATGGAGACTTTAAAAGCCTGTAAAACTATTTAAAAGTCTTCAGAAGTCTTTACAAGCATTTAGAACCCTTTATGAGCTTCTCTCTAGGCCACCGCCTATGCGGCCTATATGTAGAGCCGGCCTGTGTACCCATTTCGCCTTTAGAAGACTTTATAACCATTTTAAAGACTTCAGAAGCTTTTAGAACACTTTTTGAGGCTCTCTCTAGGCCACCGCCTATGCGGCCTATATGTAGAGCTGGCCTATGTACCCATGTAGACTTTAGAAGACTTTATAACCATTTTAAAGACTTCAGAAGCGTTTAGAACACTTTATGAGCCTCTCTCTAAGCCACCGCCTATGCGGCCTATATGTAGAGCTGGCCTATGTACCCATGTAGCCTTTAGAAGACTTTATAAGCCTTTTAAGACTTTAGAAGCTTTTCGAACCCTTTTTTAGCCTTTCTTTAGGCCACCGCCTATGCGGCCTATAGGCAGAGCTGACGTAGGTACCCATGGAGACTTTAAAAAGCCTGTAAAACTATTTAAAAGTCTTCAGAAGTCTTTACAAGCATTTAGAACCCTTTATGAGCTTCTCTCTAGGCCACCGCCTATGCGGCATATATGTAGAGCCGGCCTGTGTACCCATTTCGCCTTTAGAAGACTTTATAACCATTTTAAGACTTCAGAAGCTTTTAGAACACTTTATGAGCCTCTCTCTAGGCCACCGCCTATGCGGCCTATATGTAGAGCTGGCCTATGTACCCATGTAGCCTTTAGAAGACTTTATAAGCCTTTTAAGACTTTAGAAGCTTTTAGAACCCTTTTTTAGCCTTTCTTTAGGCCACCGCCTATGCGGCCTATAGGCAGAGCTGACGTAGGTACCCATGGAGACTTTAAAAGCCTGTAAAACTATTTAAAAGTCTTCAGAAGTCTTTACAAGCATTTAGAACCCTTTATGAGCTTCTCTCTAGGCCACCGCCTATGCGGCCTATATGTAGAGCCGGCCTGTGTACCCATTTCGCCTTTAGAAGACTTTATAACCATTTTAAAGACTTCAGAAGCTTTTAGAACACTTTTTGAGGCTCTCTCTAGGCCACCGCCTATGCGGCCTATATGTAGAGCTGGCCTATGTACCCATGTAGACTTTAGAAGACTTTATAACCATTTTAAAGACTTCAGAAGCGTTTAGAACACTTTATGAGCCTCTCTCTAAGCCACCGCCTATGCGGCCTATATGTAGAGCTGGCCTATGTACCCATGTAGCCTTTAGAAGACTTTATAAGCCTTTTAAGACTTTAGAAGCTTTTCGAACCCTTTTTTAGCCTTTCTTTAGGCCACCGCCTATGCGGCCTATAGGCAGAGCTGACGTAGGTACCCATGGAGACTTTAAAAGCCTGTAAAACTATTTAAAAGTCTTCAGAAGTCTTTACAAGCATTTAGAACCCTTTATGAGCTTCTCTCTAGGCCACCGCCTATGCGGCCTATATGTAGAGCTGGCCTATGTACCCATGTAGACTTTAGAAGACTTTATAAGCATTTTAAGACTTTAGAAGCTTTTAGAACCCTTTTTTAGCCTTTCTCTAGGCCACCGCCTATGCGGCCTATAGGCAAAGCTGACGTAGGTACCCATGGAGACTTTAAAAGCCTGTAAAACTATTTAAAAGTCTTCAGAAGTCTTTACAAGCATTTAGAACCCTTTATGAGCTTCTCTCTAGGCCCACCGCCTATGCGGCCTATATGTAGAGCCAGCCTGTGTACCCATTTCGCCTTTAGAAGACTTTATAACCATTTTAAGACTTCAGAAGCTTTTAGAACACTTTTTGAGGCTCTCTCTAGGCCACCGCCTATGCGGCCTATATGTAGAGCCGGCCTGTGTACCCATTTCGCCTTTAGAAGACTTTATAACCATTTTAAGACTTCAGAAGCTTTTAGAACACTTTATGAGCCTCTCTCTAGGCCACCGCCTATGCGGCCTATATGTAGAGCTGGCCTATGTACCCATGTAGCCTTTAGAAGACTTTATAAGCCTTTTAAGACTTTAGAAGCTTTTAGAACCCTTTTTTAGCCTTTCTTTAGGCCACCGCCTATGCGGCCTAAAGGCAGAGCTGACGTAGGTACCCATGGAAACTTTAAAAGCCTGTAAAACTATTTAAACGTCTTCAGAAGTCTTTACAAGCATTTAGAACCCTTTATGAGCTTCTCTCTAGGCCACCGCCTATGCGGCCTATATGTAGAGCCGGCCTGTGTACCCATTTCGCCTTTAGAAGACTTTATAACCATTTGAAGACTTCAGAAGCTTTTACAACACTTTATGAGCCTCTCTCTAGGCCACCGCCTATGCGGCCTATATGTGGAGCTGGCCTATGTACCCATGTAGCCTTTAGAAGACTTTATAAGCATTTTAAGCCTTTAGAAGCTTTTAGAACCCTTTTTTAGCCTTTCTCTAGGCCACCGCCTATGCGGCCTATTGGCAGAGGTCACGTAGGTACCCATGGAGACTTTAAAAGCCTGTAAAACTATTTAAAAGTCTTCAGAAGTCTTTACAAGCATTTAGAACCCTTTATGAGCTTCTCTCTAGGCCACCGCCTATGCGGCCTATATGTAGAGCTGGCCTATGTACCCATGTAGCCTTTAGAAGACTTTATAAGCATTTTAAGCCTTTAGAAGCTTTTAGAACCCTTTTTTAGCCTTTCTCTAGGCCACCGCCTATGCGGCCTATAGGCAGAGCTGACGTAGGTACCCATGGAGACTTTAAAAGCCTGTAAAACTATTTAAAAGTCTTCAGAAGTCTTTACAAGCATTTAGAACCCTTTATGAGCTTCTCTCTAGGCCACCGCCTATGCGGCCTATATGTAGAGCCGGCCTGTGTACCCATGTAGACTTTAGAAGACTTTATAACCATTTTAAGACTTCAGAAGCTTTTAGAACACTTTGTTACCCTCTCTCTAGGCCACCGCCTATGCGGCCTATATGTAGAGCCGGCCTGTGTACCCATTTCGCCTTTAGAAGACTTTATAACCATTTTAAGACTTCAGAAGCTTTTAGAACACTTTATGAGCCTCTCTCTAGGCCACCGCCTATGCGGCCTATATGTAGAGCTGGCCTATGTACCCATCTAGCCTTTAGAAGACTTTATAAGCCTTTTAAGACTTTAGAAGCTTTTAGAACCCTTTTTTACCTTTCTTTAGGCCACCACCTATGCGGCCTAAAGGCAGAGCTGACGTAGGTACCCATGGAGACTTTAAAAGCCTGTAAAACTATTTAAAAGTCTTCAGAAGTCTTTACAAGCATTTAGAACCCTTTATGAGCTTCTCTCTAGGCCACCGCCTATGCGGCCTATATGTAGAGCCGGCCTGTGTACCCATTTCGCCTTTAGAAGACTTTATAACCATTTTAAGACTTCAGAAGCTTTTAGAACACTTTTTGAGGCTCTCTCTAGGCCACCGCCTATGCGGCCTATATGTAGAGCCGGCCTGTGTACCCATTTCGCCTTTAGAAGACTTTATAACCATTTTAAGACTTCAGAAGCTTTTAGAACACTTTATGAGCCTCTCTCTAGGCCACCGCCTATGCGGCCTATATGTAGAGCTGGCCTATGTACCCATGTAGCCTTTAGAAGACTTTATAAGCCTTTTAAGACTTTAGAAGCTTTTAGAACCCTTTTTTAGCCTTTCTTTAGGCCACCGCCTATGCGGCCTAAAGGCAGAGCTGACGTAGGTACCCATGGAAACTTTAAAAGCCTGTAAAACTATTTAAAAGTCTTCAGAAGTCTTTACAAGCATTTAGAACCCTTTATGAGCTTCTCTCTAGGCCACCGCCTATGCAGCCTATATGTAGAGCCGGCCTGTGTACCCATTTCGCCTTTAGAAGACTTTATAACCATTTTAAGACTTCAGAAGCTTTTACAACACTTTATGAGCCCTCTCTCTAGGCCACCGCCTATGCGGCCTATATGTAGAGCTGGCCTATGTACCCATGTAGCCTTTAGAAGACTTTATAAGCATTTTAAGACTTTAGAAGCTTTTAGAACCCTTTTTTTAGCCTTTCTCTAGGCCACCGCCTATGCGGCCTATAGGCAAAGCTGACGTAGGTACCCATGGAGACTTTAAAAGCCTGTAAAACTATTTAAAAGTCTTCAGAAGTCTTTACAAGCATTTAGAACCCTTTATGAGGTTCTCTCTAGGCCACCGCCTATGCGGCCTATATGTAGAGCCGGCCTGTGTATCCATGTAGACTTTAGAAGACTTTATAACCATTTTAAAGACTTCAGAAGCGTTTAGAACCCTTTTTTACCCTCTCTCTAGGCCACCGCCTATGCGGCCTATATGTAGAGCCGGCCTGTGTACCCATTTCGCCTTTAGAAGACTTTATAACCATTTTAAGACTTCAGAAGCTTTTACAACACTTTATGAGCCTCTCTCTAGGCCACCGCCTATGCGGCCTATATGTAGAGCTGGCCTATGTACCCATGTAGCCGTTGGAAGACTTTATAAGCATTTTAAGACTTTAGAAGCTTTTAGAACCCTTTTTTAGCCTTTCTTTAGGCCACCGCCTATGCAGCCTATAGGCAGAGCTGACGTAGGTACCCATGGAGACTTTAAAAGCCTGTAAAACTATTTAAAAGTCTTCAGAAGTCTTTACAAGCATTTAGAACCCTTTATGAGAGCTTCTCTCTAGGCCACCGCCTATGCGGCCTATATGTAGAGCCGGCCTGTGTACCCATGCAGACTTTAGAAGACTTTATAACCATTTTAAAGACTTCAGAAGCGTTTAGAACCCTTTTTTACCCTCTCTCTAGGCCACCGCCTATGCGGCCTATATGTAGAGCCGGCCTGTGTACCCATTTCGCCTTTAGAAGACTTTATAACCATTTTAAGACTTCAGAAGCGTTTAGAACCCTTTTTTACCCTCTCTCTAGGCCACCGCCTATGCGGCCTATATGTAGAGCCGGCCTGTGTACCCATTTCGCCTTTAGAAGACTTTATAACCATTTTAAGACTTCAGAAGCTTTTACAACACTTTATGAGCCTCTCTCTAGGCCACCGCCTATGCGGCCTATATGTAGAGCCGGCCTGTGTACCCATGTAGACTTTAGAAGACTTTATAACCATTTTAAGACTTCAGAAGCTTTTAGAACACTTTTTGAGGCTCTCTCTAGGCCACCGCCTATGCGGCCTATATGTAGAGCCGGCCTGTGTACCCATTTCGCCTTTAGAAGACTTTATAACCATTTTAAGACTTCAAAAGCTTTTAGAACACTTTATGAGCCTCTCTCTAGGCCACCGCCTATGCGGCCTATATTTAGAGCTGGCCTATGTACCCATGTAGCCTTTAGAAGACTTTATAAGCCTTTTAAGACTTTAGAAGCTTTTAGAACCCTTTTTTAGCCTTTCTTTAGGCCACCGCCTATGCGGCCTAAAGGCAGAGCTGACGTAGGTACCCATGGAAACTTTAAAAGCCTGTAAAACTATTTAAAAGTCTTCAGAAGTCTTTACAAGCATTTAGAACCCTTTATGAGCTTCTCTCTAGGCCACCGCCTATGCGGCCTATATGTAGAGCCGGCCTGTGTACCCATGTAGCCGTTGGAAGACTTTATAAGCATTTTAAGACTTTAGAAGCTTTTAGAACCCTTTTTTAGCCTTTCTTTAGGCCACCGCCTATGCGGACTATAGGCAGAGCTGACGTAGGTACCCATGGAGACTTTAAAAGCCTGTAAAACTATTTAAAAGTCTTCAGAAGTCTTTACAAGCATTTAGAACCCTTTATGAGCTTCTCTCTAGGCCACCGCCTATGCGGCTTATATGTAGAGCCGGCCTGTGTACCCATGTAGACTTTAGAAGACTTTATAACCATTTTAAAGACTTCAGAAGCGTTTAGAACCCTTTTTACCCTCTCTCTAGGCCACCGCCTATGCGGCCTATATGTAGAGCCGGCCTGTGTACCCCATTTCGCCTTTAGAAGACTTTATAACCATTTTAAGACTTCAGAAGCTTTTACAACACTTTATGAGCCTCTCTCTAGGCCACCGCCTATGCGGCCTATATGTAGAGCTGGCCTATGTACCCATGTAGCCTTTAGAAGACTTTATAAGCATTTTAAGACTTTAGAAGCTTTTAGAACCCTTTTTTAGCCTTTCTCTAGGCCACCGCCTATGCGGCCTATAGGCAAAGCTGACGTAGGTACCCATGGAGACTTTAAAAGCCTGTAAAACTATTTAAAAGTCTTCAGAAGACTTTACAAGCATTTAGAACCCTTTATGAGCTTCTCTCTAGGCCACCGCCTATGCGGCCTATATGTAGAGCCGGCCTGTGTACCCATTTCGCCTTTAGAAGACTTTATAACCATTTTAAGACTTCAGAAGCTTTTAGCACACTTTTTGAGGCTCTCTCTAGGCCACCGCCTATGCGGCCTATATGTAGAGCTGGCCTATGTACCCATGTAGACTTTAGAAGACTTTATAACCATTTTAAAGACTTCAGAAGCTTTTAGAACACTTTTTGAGGCTCTCTCTAGGCCACCGCCTATGCGGCCTATAGGCAGAGGTGACGTAGGTACCCATGTAGACTTTAAAAGCCTGTAAAACTATTTAAAAGTCTTCAGAAGTCTTTACAAGCATTTAGAACCCTTCATGAGCTTCTCTCTAGGCCACCGCCTATGCGGCCTATATGTAGAGCCGGCCTGTGTGTCCATTTCGCCTTTAGAAGACTTTATAACCATTTTAAGACTTCAGAAGCTTTTAGAACACTTTTTGAGGCTCTCTCTAGGCCACCGCCTATGCGGCCTATATGTAGAGCTGGCCTATATACCCATGTAGACTTTAGAAGACTTTATAACCATTTTAAAGACTTCAGAAGCGTTTAGAACACTTTATGAGCCTCTCTCTAAGCCACCGCCTATGCGGCCTATATGTAGAGCTGGCCTATGTACCCATGTAGCCTTTAGAAGACTTTATAAGCCTTTTAAGACTTTAGAAGCTTTTCGAACCCTTTTTTAGCCTTTCTTTAGGCCACCGCCTATGCGGCCTATAGGCAGAGCTGACGTAGGTACCCATGGAGACTTTAAAAGCCTGTAAAACTATTTAAAAGTCTTCAGAAGTCTTTACAAGCATTTAGAACCGTTTATGAGCTTCTCTCTAGGCCACCGCCTATGCGGCCTATATGTAGAGCCGGCCTGTGTACCCATGTAGACTTTAGAAGACTTTATAAGCATTTTAAGACTTTAGAAGCTTTTAGAACCCTTTTTTAGCCTTTCTCTAGGCCACCGCCTATGCGGCCTATATGTAGAGCCGGCCTGTGTACCCATTTCGCCTTTAGAAGACTTTATAACCATTTTAAGACTTCAGAAGCTTTTAGAACACTTTTTGAGGCTCTCTCTAGGCCACCGCCTATGCGGCCTATATGTAGAGCCGGCCTGTGTACCCATTTCGCCTTTAGAAGACTTTATAACCATTTTAAGACTTCAGAAGCTTTTAGAACACTTTATGAGCCTCTCTCTAGGCCACCGCCTATGCGGCCTATATGTAGAGCTGGCCTATGTACCCATGTAGCCTTTAGAAGACTTTATAAGCCTTTTAAGACTTTAGAAGCTTTTAGAACCCTTTTTTAGCCTTTCTTTAGGCCACCGCCTATGCGGCCTAAAGGCAGAGCTGACGTAGGTACCCATGGAAACTTTAAAAGCCTGTAAAACTATTTAAAAGTCTTCAGAAGTCTTTACAAGCATTTAGAACCCTTTATGAACTTCTCTCTAGGCCACCGCCTATGCGGCCTATTTGTAGAGCCGGCCTGTGTACCCATTTCGCCTTTAGAAGACTTTATAACCATTTTAAGACTTCAGAAGCTTTTACAACACTTTATGAGCCTCTCTCTAGGCCACCGCCTATGCGGCCTATATGTGGAGCTGGCCTATGTACCCATGTAGCCTTTAGAAGACTTTATAAGCATTTTAAGCCTTTAGAAGCTTTAGAACCCTTTTTTAGCCTTTCTCTAGGCCACCGCCTATGCGGCCTATAGGCAGAGGTGACGTAGGTACCCATGGAGACTTTAAAAGCCTGTAAAACTATTTAAAAGTCTTCAGAAGTCTTTACAAGCATTTAGAACCCTTTATGAGCTTCTCTCTAGGCCACCGCCTATGCGGCCTATATGTAGAGCTGGCCTATGTACCCATGTAGCCTTTAGAAGACTTTATAAGCATTTTAAGCCTTTAGAAGCTTTTAGAACCCTTTTTTAGCCTTTCTCTAGGCCACCGCCTATGCGGCCTATAGGCAGAGCTGACGTAGGTACCCATGGAGACTTTAAAAGCCTGTAAAACTATTTAAAAGTCTTCAGAAGTCTTTACAAGCATTTAGAACCCATTATGAGCTTCTCTCTAGGCCACCGCCTATGCGGCCTATATGTAGAGCCGGCCTGTGTACCCATGTAGACTTTAGAAGACTTTATAACCATTTTAAGACTTCAGAAGCTTTTAGAACACTTTTTGAGGCTCTCTCTAGGCCACCGCCTATGCGGCCTATATGTAGAGCCGGCCTGTGTACCCATTTCGCCTTTAGAAGACTTTATAACCATTTTAAGACTTCAGAAGCTTTTAGAACACTTTATGAGCCTCTCTCTAGGCCACCGCCTATGCGGCCTATATGTAGAGCTGGCCTATGTACCCATGTAGCCTTTAGAAGACTTTATAAGCCTTTTAAGACTTTAGAAGCTTTTAGAACCCTTTTTTAGCCTTTCTTTAGGCCACCGCCTATGCGGCCTAAAGGCAGAGCTGACGTAGGTACCCATGGAAACTTTAAAAGCCTGTAAAACTATTTAAAAGTCTTCAGAAGTCTTTACAAGCATTTAGAACCCTTTATGAGCTTCTCTCTAGGCCACCGCCTATGCGGCCTATTTGTAGAGCCGGCCTGTGTACCCATTTCGCCTTTAGAAGACTTTATAACCATTTTAAGACTTCAGAAGCTTTTACAACACTTTATGAGCCTCTCTCTAGGCCACCGCCTATGCGGCCTATATGTGGAGCTGGCCTATGTACCCATGTAGCCTTTAGAAGACTTTATAAGCATTTTAAGCCTTTAGAAGCTTTTAGAACCCTTTTTTAGCCTTTCTCTAGGCCACCGCCTATGCGGCCTATAGGCAGAGGTGACGTAGGTACCCATGGAGACTTTAAAAGCCTGTAAAACTATTTAAAAGTCTTCAGAAGTCTTTACAAGCATTTAGAACCCTTTATGAGCTTCTCTCTAGGCCACCGCCTATGCGGCCTATATGTAGAGCTGGCCTATGTACCCATGTAGCCTTTAGAAGACTTTATAAGCATTTTAAGCCTTTAGAAGCTTTTAGAACCCTTTTTTAGCCTTTCTCTAGGCCACCGCCTATGCGGCCTATAGGCAGAGCTGACGTAGGTACCCATGGAGACTTTAAAAGCCTGTAAAACTATTTAAAAGTCTTCAGAAGTCTTTACAAGCATTTAGAACCCATTATGAGCTTCTCTCTAGGCCACCGCCTATGCGGCCTATATGTAGAGCCGGCCTGTGTACCCATGTAGACTTTAGAAGACTTTATAACCATTTTAAGACTTCAGAAGCTTTTAGAACACTTTGTTACCCTCTCTCTAGGCCACCGCCTATGCGGCCTATATGTAGAGCCGGCCTGTGTACCCATTTCGCCTTTAGAAGACTTTATAACCATTTTAAGACTTCAGAAGCTTTTAGAACACTTTATGAGCCTCTCTCTAGGCCACCGCCTATGCGGCCTATATGTAGAGCTGGCCTATGTACCCATCTAGCCTTTAGAAGACTTTATAAGCCTTTTAAGACTTTAGAAGCTTTTAGAACCCTTTTTTAGCCTTTCTTTAGGCCACCGCCTATGCGGCCTAAAGGCAGAGCTGACGTAGGTACCCATGGAGACTTTAAAAGCCTGTAAAACTATTTAAAAGTCTTCAGACGTCTTTACAAGCATTTAGAACCCTTTATGAGCTTCTCTCTAGGCCACCGCCTATGCGGCCTATATGTAGAGCCGGCCTGTGTACCCATTTCGCCTTTAGAAGACTTTATAACCATTTTAAGACTTCAGAAGCTTTTAGAACACTTTTTGAGGCTCTCTCTAGGCCACCGCCTATGCGGCCTATATGTAGAGCCGGCCTGTGTACCCATTTCGCCTTTAGAAGACTTTATAACCATTTTAAGACTTCAGAAGCTTTTAGAACACTTTATGAGCCTACCTCTAGGCCACCGCCTATGCGGCCTATATGTAGAGCTGGCCTATGTACCCATGTAGCCTTTAGAAGACTTTATAAGCCTTTTAAGACTTTAGAAGCTTTTAGAACCCTTTTTTAGCCTTTCTTTAGGCCACCGCCTATGCGGCCTAAAGGCAGAGCTGACGTAGGTACCCATGGAAACTTTAAAAGCCTGTAAAACTATTTAAAAGTCTTCAGAAGTCTTTACAAGCATTTAGAACCCTTTATGAGCTTCTCTCTAGGCCACCGCCTATGCAGCCTATATGTAGAGCCGGCCTGTGTACCCATTTCGCCTTTAGAAGACTTTATAACCATTTTAAGACTTCAGAAGCTTTTACAACACTTTATGAGCCTCTCTCTAGGCCACCGCCTATGCGGCCCATTTCGCCTTTAGAAGACTTTATAACCATTTTAAGACTTCAGAAGCTTTTACAACACTTTATGAGCCTCTCTCTAGGCCACCGCCTATGCGGCCTATATGTAGAGCTGGCCTATGTACCCATGTAGCCTTTAGAAGACTTTATAAGCATTTTAAGACTTTAGAAGCTTTTAGAACCCTTTTTTAGCCTTTCTCTAGGCCACCGCCTATGCGGCCTATAGGCAAAGCTGACGTAGGTACCCATGGAGACTTTAAAAGCCTGTAAAACTATTTAAAAGTCTTCAGAAGTCTTTACAAGCATTTAGAACCCTTTATGAGCTTCTCTCTAGGCCACCGCCTATGCGGCCTATATGTAGAGCCGGCCTGTGTATCCATGTAGACTTTAGAAGACTTTATAACCATTTTAAAGACTTCAGAAGCGTTTAGAACCCTTTTTTACCCTCTCTCTAGGCCACCGCCTATGCGGCCTATATGTAGAGCCGGCCTGTGTACCCATTTCGCCTTTAGAAGACTTTATAACCATTTTAAGACTTCAGAAGCTTTTACAACACTTTATGAGCCTCTCTCTAGGCCACCGCCTATGCGGCCTATATGTGGAGCTGGCCTATGTACCCATGTAGCCTTTAGAAGACTTTATAAGCATTTTAAGACTTTAGAAGCTTTTAGAACCCTTTTTTAGCCTTTCTCTAGGCCACCGCCTATGCGGACTATAGGCAGAGGTGACGTAGGTACCCATGGAGACTTTAAAAGCCTGTAAAACTATTTAAAAGTCTTCAGAAGTCTTTACAAGCATTTAGAACCCTTTATGAGCTTCTCTCTAGGCCACCGCCTATGCGGCCTATATGTAGAGCTGGCCTATGTACCCATGTAGCCTTTAGAAGACTTTATAAGCCTTTTAAGACTTTAGAAGCTTTTAGACCCCTTTTTTAGCCTTTCTTTAGACCACCGCCTATGCGGCCTATAGGCAAAGCTGACGTAGGTACCCATGGAGACTTTAAAAGCCTGTAAAACTATTTAAAAGTCTTCAGAAGTCTTTACAAGCATTTAGAACCCTTTATGATCTTCTCTCTAGGCCACCGCCTATGCGGCCTATATGTAGAGCCGGCCTGTGTACCCATTTCGCCTTTAGAAGACTTTATAACCATTTTAAGACTTCAGAAGCTTTTACAACACTTTATGAGCCTCTCTCTAGGCCACCGCCTATGCGGCCTATATGTAGAGCTGGCCTATGTACCCATGTAGCCGTTGGAAGACTTTATAAGCATTTTAAGACTTTAGAAGCTTTTAGAACCCTTTTTTAGCCTTTCTTTAGGCCACCGCCTATGCAGCCTATAGGCAGAGCTGACGTAGGTACCCATGGAGACTTTAAAAGCCTGTAAAACTATTTAAAAGTCTTCAGAAGTCTTTACAAGCATTTAGAACCCTTTATGAGCTTCTCTCTAGGCCACCGCCTATGCGGCCTATATGTAGAGCCGGCCTGTGTACCCATGTAGACTTTAGAAGACTTTATAACCATTTTAAAGACTTCAGAAGCGTTTAGAACCCTTTTTTACCCTCTCTCTAGGCCACCGCCTATGCGGCCTATATGTAGAGCCGGCCTGTGTACCCATTTCGCCTTTAGAAGACTTTATAACCATTTTAAGACTTCAGAAGCTTTTACAACACTTTATGAGCCTCTCTCTAGGCCACCGCCTATGCGGCCTATATGTGGAGCTGGCCTATGTACCCATGTAGCCTTTAGAAGACTTTATAAGCATTTTAAGACTTTAGAAGCTTTTAGAACCCTTTTTTAGCCTTTCTCTAGGCCACCGCCTATGCGGACTATAGGCAGAGGTGACGTAGGTACCCATGGAGACTTTAAAAGCCTGTAAAACTATTTAAAAGTCTTCAGAAGTCTTTACAAGCATTTAGAACCCTTTATGAGCTTCTCTCTAGGCCACCGCCTATGCGGCCTATATGTAGAGCTGGCCTATGTACCCATGTAGCCTTTAGAAGACTTTATAAGCCTTTTAAGACTTTAGAAGCTTTTAGACCCCTTTTTTAGCCTTTCTTTAGACCACCGCCTATGCGGCCTATAGGCAAAGCTGACGTAGGTACCCATGGAGACTTTAAAAGCCTGTAAAACTATTTAAAAGTCTTCAGAAGTCTTTACAAGCATTTAGAACCCTTTATGATCTTCTCTCTAGGCCACCGCCTATGCGGCCTATATGTAGAGCCGGCCTGTGTACCCATTTCGCCTTTAGAAGACTTTATAACCATTTTAAGACTTCAGAAGCTTTTACAACACTTTATGAGCCTCTCTCTAGGCCACCGCCTATGCGGCCTATATGTAGAGCTGGCCTATGTACCCATGTAGCCGTTGGAAGACTTTATAAGCATTTTAAGACTTTAGAAGCTTTTAGAACCCTTTTTTAGCCTTTCTTTAGGCCACCGCCTATGCAGCCTATAGGCAGAGCTGACGTAGGTACCCATGGAGACTTTAAAAGCCTGTAAAACTATTTAAAAGTCTTCAGAAGTCTTTACAAGCATTTAGAACCCTTTATGAGCTTCTCTCTAGGCCACCGCCTATGCGGCCTATATGTAGAGCCGGCCTGTGTACCCATGTAGACTTTAGAAGACTTTATAACCATTTTAAAGACTTCAGAAGCGTTTAGAACCCTTTTTTACCCTCTCTCTAGGCCACCGCCTATGCGGCCTATATGTAGAGCCGGCCTTGTGTACCCATTTCGCCTTTAGAAGACTTTATAACCATTTTAAGACTTCAGAAGCGTTTAGAACCCTTTTTTACCCTCTCTCTAGGCCACCGCCTATGCGGCCTATATGTAGAGCCGGCCTGTGTACCCATTTCGCCTTTAGAAGACTTTATAACCATTTTAAGACTTCAGAAGCTTTTACAACACTTTATGAGCCTCTCTCTAGGCCACCGCCTATGCGGCCTATATGTAGAGCCGGCCTGTGTACCCATGTAGACTTTAGAAGACTTTATAACCATTTTAAGACTTCAGAAGCTTTTAGAACACTTTTTGAGGCTCTCTCTAGGCCACCGCCTATGCGGCCTATATGTAGAGCCGGCCTGTGTACCCATTTCGCCTTTAGAAGACTTTATAACCATTTTAAGACTTCAGAAGCTTTTAGAACACTTTATGAGCCTCTCTCTAGGCCACCGCCTATGCGGCCTATATTTAGAGCTGGCCTATGTACCCATGTAGCCTTTAGAAGACTTTATAAGCCTTTTAAGACTTTAGAAGCTTTTAGAACCCTTTTTTAGCCTTTCTTTAGGCCACCGCCTATGCGGCCTAAAGGCAGAGCTGACGTAGGTACCCATGGAAACTTTAAAAGCCTGTAAAACTATTTAAAAGTCTTCAGAAGTCTTTACAAGCATTTAGAACCCTTTATGAGCTTCTCTCTAGGCCACCGCCTATGCGGCCTATATGTAGAGCCGGCCTGTGTACCCATTTCGCCTTTAGAAGACTTTATAACCATTTTAAGACTTCAGAAGCTTTTACAACACTTTATGAGCCTCTCTCTAGGCCACCGCCTATGCGGCCTATATGTGGAGCTGGCCTATGTACCCATGTAGCCTTTAGAAGACTTTATAAGCATTTTAAGCCTTTAGAAGCTTTTAGAACCCTTTTTAGCCTTTCTCTAGGCCACTGCCTATGCGGCCTATAGGCAGAGGTGACGTAGTTACCCATTGAGACCTTGGAAGACTTTATGAGCATTTTAAGACTTTAGAAGCTTTTATAACCCTTTTTTACCCTTTCTCTAGGCCACCGCCTATGCGGCCTATAGGCAGAGCTGACGTAGGTACCCATGGAGACTTTAAAAGCCTGTAAAACTATTTAAAAGTCTTCAGAAGTCTTTACAAGCATTTAGAACCGTTTATGAGCTTCTCTCTAGGCCACCGCCTATGCGGCCTATATGTAGAGCTGGCCTATGTACCCATGTAGCCTTTAGAAGACTTTATAAGCCTTTTAAGACTTTAGAAGCTTTTAGACCCCTTTTTTAGCCTTTCTTTAGGCCACCGCCTATGCGGCCTATAGGCAGAGCTGACGTAGGTACCCATGGAGACTTTAAAAGCCTGTAAAACTATTTAAAAGTCTTCAGAAGTCTTTACAAGCATTTAGAACCCTTTATGAGCTTCTCTCTAGGCCACCGCCTATGCGGCCTATATGTAGAGCCGGCCTGTGTACCCATGTAGACTTTAGAAGACTTTATAACCATTTTAAAGACTTCAGAAGCGTTTAGAACCCTTTTTTACCCTCTCTCTAGGCCACCGCCTATGCGGCCTATATGTAGAGCCGGCCTGTGTACCCATTTCGCCTTTAGAAGACTTTATAACCATTTTAAGACTTCAGAAGCTTTTACAACACTTTATGAGCCTCTCTCTAGGCCACCGCCTATGCGGCCTATATGTAGAGCTGGCCTATGTACCCATGTAGCCTTTAGAAGACTTTATAAGCATTTTAAGACTTTAGAAGCTTTTAGAACCCTTTTTTAGCCTTTCTCTAGGCCACCGCCTATGCAGCCTATAGGCAGAGGTGACGTAGGTACCCATGTAGACTTTAAAAGCCTGTAAAACTATTTAAAAGTCTTCAGAAGTCTTTACAAGCATTTAGAACCCTTCATGAGCTTCTCTCTAGGCCACCGCCTATGCGGCCTATATGTAGAGCCGGCCTGTGTGCCCATTTCGCCTTTAGAAGACTTTATAACCATTTTAAGACTTCAGAAGCTTTTAGAACACTTTTTGAGGCTCTCTCTAGGCCACCGCCTATGCGGCCTATATGTAGAGCTGGCCTATGTACCCATGTAGACTTTAGAAGACTTTATAAGCATTTTAAGACTTTAGAAGCTTTTAGAACCCTTTTTTAGCCTTTCTCTAGGCCACCGCCTATGCGGCCTATATGTAGAGCTGGCCTATGTACCCATGTAGACTGTAGAAGACTTTATAACCATTTTAAAGACTTCAGAAGCGTTTAGAACCCTTTTTTACCCTCTCTCTAGGCCACCGCCTATGCGGCCTATATGTAGAGCTGGCCTATGTACCCATTGAGACCTTGGAAGACTTTATGAGCATTTTAAGACTTTAGAAGCTTTTAGAACCCTTTTTTAGCCTTTCTCTAGGCCACCGCCTATGCGGCCTATAGGCAGAGCTGACGTAGGTACCCATGGAGACTTTAAAAGCCTGTAAAACTATTTAAAAGTCTTCAGAAGTCTTTACAAGCATTTAGAACCGTTTATGAGCTTCTCTCTAGGCCACCGCCTATGCGGCCTATATGTAGAGCTGGCCTATGTACCCATGTAGCCTTTAGAAGACTTTATAAGCCTTTTAAGACTTTAGAAGCTTTTAGACCCCTTTTTTAGCCTTTCTTTAGGCCACCGCCTATGCGGCCTATAGGCAGAGCTGACGTAGGTACCCATGGAGACTTTAAAAGCCTGTAAAACTATTTCAAAGTCTTCAGAAGTCTTTACAAGCATTTAGAACCCTTTATGAGCTTCTCTCTAGGCCACCGCCTATGCGGCCTATATGTAGAGCCGGCCTGTGTACCCATGTAGACTTTAGAAGACTTTATAACCATTTTAAAGACTTCAGAAGCGTTTAGAACCCTTTTTTACCCTCTCTCTAGGCCACCGCCTATGCGGCCTATATGTAGAGCCGGCCTGTGTACCCATTTCGCCTTTAGAAGACTTTATAACCATTTTAAGACTTCAGAAGCTTTTACAACACTTTATGAGCCTCTCTCTAGGCCACCGCCTATGCGGCCTATATGTAGAGCTGGCCTATGTACCCATGTAGCCTTTAGAAGACTTTATAAGCATTTTAAGACTTTAGAAGCTTTTAGAACCCTTTTTTAGCCTTTCTCTAGGCCACCGCCTATGCAGCCTATAGGCAGAGGTGACGTAGGTACCCATGTAGACTTTAAAAGCCTGTAAAACTATTTAAAAGTCTTCAGAAGTCTTTACAAGCATTTAGAACCCTTCATGAGCTTCTCTCTAGGCCACCGCCTATGCGGCCTATATGTAGAGCCGGCCTGTGTGCCCATTTCGCCTTAAGAAGACTTTATAACCATTTTAAGACTTCAGAAGCTTTTAGGACACTTTTTGAGGCTCTCTCTAGGCCACCGCCTATTTGGCCTATATGTAGAGCTGGCCTATGTACCCATGTAGACTTTAGAAGACTTTATAAGCATTTTAAGACTTTAGAAGCTTTTAGAACCCTTTTTTAGCCTTTCTCTAGGCCACCGCCTATGCGGCCTATATGTAGAGCTGGCCTATGTACCCATGTAGACTGTAGAAGACTTTATAACCATTTTAAAGACTTCAGAAGCGTTTAGAACCCTTTTTTACCCTCTCTCTAGGCCACCGCCTATGCGGCCTATATGTAGAGCTGGCCTATGTACCCATTGAGACCTTGGAAGACTTTATGAGCATTTTAAGACTTTAGAAGCTTTTAGAACCCTTTTTTAGCCTTTCTCTAGGCCACCGCCTATGCGGCCTATAGGCAGAGCTGACGTAGGTACCCATGGAGACTTTAAAAGCCTGTAAAACTATTTAAAAGTCTTCAGAAGTCTTTACAAGCATTTAGAAACCGTTTATGAGCTTCTCTCTAGGCCACCGCCTATGCGGCCTATATGTAGAGCCGGCCTGTGTACCCATGTAGACTTTAGAAGATTTTATAACCATTTTAAAGACTTCAGAAGCGTTTAGAACCCTTTTTTACCCTCTCTCTAGGCCACCGCCTATGCGGCTATATGTAGAGCCGGCCTGTGTACCCATTTCGCCTTTAGAAGACTTTATAACCATTTTAAGACTTCAGAAGCTTTTACAACACTTTTTGAGGCTCTCTCTAGGCCACCGCCTATGCGGCCTATATGTAGAGCTGGCCTATGTACCCATGTAGACTTTAGAAGACTTTATAAGCATTTTAAGACTTTAGAAGCTTTTAGAACCCTTTTTTTAGCCTTTCTCTAGGCCACCGCCTATGCGGCCTATATGTAGAGCTGGCCTATGTACCCATGTAGACTGTAGAAGACTTTATAACCATTTTAAAGACTTCAGAAGCGTTTAGAACCCTTTTTTACCCTCTCTCTAGGCCACCGCCTATGCGGCCTATATGTAGAGCTGGCCTATGTACCCATTGAGACCTTGAAGACTTTATGAGCATTTTAAGACTTTAGAAGCTTTTAGAACCCTTTTTTATTCTTTCTCTAGGCCACCGCCTATGCGGCCTATAGGCAGAGCTGACGTAGGTACCCATGGAGACTTTAAAAGCCTGTAAAACTATTTAAAAGTCTTCAGAAGTCTTTACAAGCATTTAGAACCGTTTGTGAGCTTCTCTCTAGGCCACCGCCTATGCGGCCTATATGTAGAGCTGGCCTATGTACCCATGTAGCCTTTAGAAGACTTTATAAGCCTTTTAAGACTTTAGAAGCTTTTAGACCCCTTTTTTAGCCTTTCTTTAGGCCACCGCCTATGCGGCCTATAGGCAGAGCTGACGTAGGTACCCATGGAGACTTTAAAAGCCTGTAAAACTATTTTAAAGTCTTCAGAAGTCTTTACAAGCATTTAGAAACCCTTTATGAGCTTCTCTCTAGGCCACCGCCTATGCGGCCTATATGTAGAGCTGGCCTGTGTACCCATGTAGACTTTAGAAGACTTTATAAACCATTTTAAAGACTTCAGAAGCGTTTAGAACCCTTTTTTACCCTCTCTCTAGGCCACCGCCTATGCGGCCTATATGTAGAGCCGGCCTGTGTACCCATTTCGCCTTTAGAAGACTTTATAACCATTTTAAGACTTCAGAAGCTTTTACAACACTTTATGAGCCTCTCTCTAGGCCACCGCCTATGCGGCCTATATGTAGAGCTGGCCTATGTAACCATGTAGCCTTTAGAAGACTTTATAAGCATTTTAAGACTTTAGAAGCTTTTAGAACCCTTTTTTAGCCTTTCTCTAGGCCACCGCCTATGCAGCCTATAGGCAGAGGTGACGTAGGTACCCATGTAGACTTTAAAAGCCTGTAAAACTATTTAAAAGTCTTCAGAAGTCTTTACAAGCATTTAGAACCCTTCATGAGCTTCTCTCTAGGCCACCACCTATGCGGCCTATATGTAGAGCCGGCCTGTGTGCCCATTTCGCCTTTAGAAGACTTTATAACCATTTTAAGACTTCAGAAGCTTTTAGGACACTTTTTGAGGCTCTCTCTAGGCCACCGCCTATGCGGCCTATATGTAGAGCTGGCCTATGTACCCATGTAGACTTTAGAAGACTTTATAAGCATTTTAAGACTTTAGAAGCTTTTAGAACCCTTTTTTAGCCTTTCTCTAGGCCACCGCCTATGCGGCCTATATGTAGAGCTGGCCTATGTACCCATGTAGACTGTAGAAGACTTTATAACCATTTTAAAGACTTCAGAAGCGTTTAGAACCCTTTTTTACCCTCTCTCTAGGCCACCGCCTATGCGGCCTATATGTAGAGCTGGCCTATGTACCCATTGAGACCTTGGAAGACTTTATGAGCATTTTAAGACTTTAGAAGCTTTTAGAACCCTTTTTTAGCCTTTCTCTAGGCCCACCGCCTATGCGGCCTATAGGCAGAGCTGACGTAGGTACCCATGGAGACTTTAAAAGCCTGTAAAACTATTTAAAAGTCTTCAGAAGTCTTTACAAGCATTTAGAACCGTTTATGAGCTTCTCTCTAGGCCACCGCCTATGCGGCCTATATGTAGAGCCGGCCTGTGTACCATGTAGACTTTAGAAGACTTTATAACCATTTTAAAGACTTCAGAAGCGTTTAGAACCCTTTTTTACCCTCTCTCTAGGCCACCGCCTATGCGGCCTATATGTAGAGCCGGCCTGTGTACCCATTTCGCCTTTAGAAGACTTTATAACCATTTTAAGACTTCAGAAGCTTTTACAACACTTTATGAGCCTCTCTCTAGGCCACCGCCTATGCGGCCTATATGTAGAGCTGGCCTATGTACCCATGTAGCCTTTAGAAGACTTTATAAGCATTTTAAGACTTTAGAAGCTTTTAGAACCCTTTTTTAGCCTTTCTCTAGGCCACCGCCTATGCAGCCTATAGGCAGAGGTGACGTAGGTACCGATGTAGACTTTAAAAGCCTGTAAAACTATTTAAAAGTCTTCAGAAGTCTTTACAAGCATTTAGAACCCTTCATGAGCTTCTCTCTAGGCCACCGCCTATGCGGCCTATATGTAGAGCCGGCCTGTGTGCCCATTTCGCCTTTAGAAGACTTTATAACCATTTTAAGACTTCAGAAGCTTTTAGGACACTTTTTGAGGCTCTCTCTAGGCCACCGCCTATGCGGCCTATATGTAGAGCTGGCCTATGTACCCATGTAGACTTTAGAAGACTTTATAAGCATTTTAAGACTTTAGAAGCTTTTAGAACCCTTTTTTAGCCTTTCTCTAGGCCACCGCCTATGCGGCCTATATGTAGAGCTGGCCTATGTACCCATGTAGACTGTAGAAGACTTTATAACCATTTTAAAGACTTCAGAAGCGTTTAGAACCCTTTTTTACCCTCTCTCTAGGCCACCACCTATGCGCCTATATGTAGAGCTGGCCTATGTACCCATTGAGACCTTGGCAGACTTTATGAGCATTTTAAGACTTTAGAAGCTTTTAGAACCCTTTTTAGCCTTTCTCTAGGCCACCCGCCTATGCGGCCTATAGGCAGAGCTGACGTAGGTACCCATGGAGACTTTAAAAGCCTGTAAAACTATTTAAAAGTCTTCAGAAGTCTTTACAAGCATTTAGAACCGTTTATGAGCTTCTCTCTAGGCCACCGCCTATGCGGCCTATATGTAGAGCTGGCCTATGTACCCATGTAGCCTTTAGAAGACTTTATAAGCCTTTTAAGACTTTAGAAGCTTTTAGAACCCTTTTTTAGCCTTTCTCTAGGCCACCGCCTATGCGGCCTATATGTAGAGCCGGCCTGTGTACCCATGTAGACTTTAGAAGACTTTATAACCATTTTAAAGGACTTCAGAAGCGTTTAGAACCCTTTTTTACCCTCTCTCTAGGCCACCGCCTATGCAGCCTATATGTAGAGCCGGCCTGTGTACCCATTTCGCCTTTAGAAGACTTTATAACCATTTTAAGACTTCAGAAGCTTTTACAACACTTTATGAGCCTCTCTCTAGGCCCACCGCCTATGCGGTCTATATGTAGAGCTGGCCTATGTACCCATGTAGCCTTTAGAAGACTTTATAAGCATTTTAAGACTTTAGAAGCTTTTAGAACCCTTTTTTAGCCTTTCTCTAGGCCACCGCCTATGCGGGCCTATATGTAGAGCTGGCCTATGTACCCATGTAGACTGTAGAAGACTTTATAACCATTTTAAAGACTTCAGAAGCGTTTAGAACCCTTTTTTACCCTCTCTCTAGGCCACCGCCTATGCGGCCTATAGGCAGAGGTGACGTAGGTACCCATGTAGACTTTAAAAGCCTGTAAAACTATTTAAAAGTCTTCAGAAGTCTTTACAAGCATTTAGAACCCTTCATGAGCTTCTCTCTAGGCCACCGCCTATGCGGCCTATATGTAGAGCCGGCCTGTGTGCCCATTTCGCCTTTAGAAGACTATATAACCATTTTAAGACTTCAGAAGCTTTTAGAACACTTTTTGAGGCTCTCTCTAGGCCACCGCCTATGCGGCCTATATGTAGTAATGGCCTATGTACCCATGTAGACTTTAGAAGACTTTATAACCATTTTAAAGACTTCAGAAGCATTTAGAACACTTTATGAGCCTCTCTCTAAGCCACCGCCTATGCGGCCTATATGTAGAGCTGGCCTATGTACCCATGTAGCCTTTAGAAGACTTTATAAGCCTTTTAAGACTTTAGAAGCTTTTCGAACCCTTTTTTAGCCTTTCTTTAGGCCACCGCCTATGCGGCCTATAGGCAGAGCTGACGTAGGTACCCATGGAGACTTTAAAAGCCTGTAAAACTATTTAAAAGTCTTCAGAAGTCTTTACAAGCATTTAGAACCCTTTATTAGCTTCTCTCTAGGCCACCGCCTATGCGGCCTATATGTAGAGCCGGCCTGTGTACCCATGTAGACTTTAGAAGACTTTATAACCA
This sequence comes from Siphamia tubifer, assembly GCA_020466265.1. Lineage (NCBI taxonomy): Eukaryota > Metazoa > Chordata > Actinopteri > Kurtiformes > Apogonidae > Siphamia > Siphamia tubifer. The sequence continues at coordinate 2,138,006 of JAIVEL010000024.1, forward strand.
TTTTAAAGACTTCAGAAGCGTTTAGAACCCTTTTTTACCCTATCTCTAGGCCACCGCCTATGCAGCCTATATGTAGAGCCGGCCTGTGTACCCATTTCGCCTTTAGAAGACTTTATAACCATTTTAAGACTTCAGAAGCTTTTACAACACTTTATGAGTCTCTCTCTAGGCCACCGCCTATGCGGCCTATATGTAGAGCTGGCCTATGTACCCATGTAGCCTTTAGAAGACTTTATAAGCATTTTAAGACTTTAGAAGCTTTTAGAACCCTTTTTTAGCCTTTCTCTAGGCCACCGCCTATGCGGCCTATAGGCAAAGCTGACGTAGGTACCCATGTAGACTTTAAAAGCCTGTAAAACTATTTAAAAGTCTTCAGAAGTCTTTACAAGCATTTAGAACCCTTCATGAGCTTCTCTCTAGGCCACCGCCTATGCGGCCTATATGTAGAGCCGGCCTGTGTGCCCATTTCGCCTTTAGAAGACTTTATAACCATTTTAAGACTTCAGAAGCTTTTACAACACTTTATGACCCTCTCTCTAGGCCACCGCCTATGCGGCCTATATGTAGAGCTGGCCTATGTACCCATGTAGCCTTTAGAAGACTTTATAAGCATTTTAAGACTTTAGAAGCTTTTAGAACCCTTTTTTAGCCTTTCTCTAGGCCACCGCCTATGCGGCCTATAGGCAAAGCTGACGTAGGTACCCATGGAGACTTTAAAAGCCTGTAAAACTATTTAAAAGTCTTCAGAAGTCTTTACAAGCATTTAAAACCCTTCATGAGCTTCTCTCTAGGCCACCGCCTATGCGGCCTATATGTAGAGCCGGCCTGTGTACCCATTTCGCCTTTAGAAGACTTTATAACCATTTTAAGACTTCAGAAACTTTTAGAACACTTTTTGAGGCTCTCTCTAGGCCACCGCCTATGCGGCCTATATGTAGAGCCGGCCTGTGTACCCATTTCGCCTTTAGAAGACTTTATAACCATTTTAAGACTTCAGAAGCTTTTAGAACACTTTATGACCCTCTCTCTAGGCCACCGCCTATGCGGCCTATATGTAGAGCTGGCCTATGTACCCATGTAGCCTTTAGAAGACTTTATAAGCATTTTAAGACTTTAGAAGCTTTTAGAACCCTTTTTTAGCCTTTCTCTAGGCCACCGCCTATGCGGCCTATAGGCAAAGCTGACGTAGGTACCCATGGAGACTTTAAAAGCCTGTAAAACTATTTAAAAGTCTTCAGAAGTCTTTACAAGCATTTAAAACCCTTCATGAGCTTCTCTCTAGGCCACCGCCTATGCGGCCTATATGTAGAGCCGGCCTGTGTACCCATTTCGCCTTTAGAAGACTTTATAACCATTTTAAGACTTCAGAAGCTTTTAGAACACTTTTTGAGGCTCTCTCTAGGCCACCGCCTATGCGGCCTATATGTAGAGCCGGCCTGTGTACCCATTTCGCCTTTAGAAGACTTTATAACCATTTTAAGACTTCAGAAGCTTTTAGAACACTTTATGAGCCTCTCTCTAGGCCACCGCCTATGCGGCCTATATGTAGAGCTGGCCTATGTACCCATGTAGCCTTTAGAAGACTTTATAAGCCTTTTAAGACTTTTGAAGCTTTTAGAACCCTTTTTTAGCATTTCTTTAGGCCACCGCCTATGCGGCCTAAAGGCAGAGCTGACGTAGGTACCCATGGAAACTTTAAAAGCCTGTAAAACTATTTAAAAGTCTTCAGAAGTCTTTACAAGCATTTAGAACCCTTTATGAGCTTCTCTCTAGGCCACCGCCTATGCGGCCTATATGTAGAGCCGGCCTGTGTACCCATGTAGACTTTAGAAGACTTTATAACCATTTTAGAGACTTCAGAAGCGTTTAGAACACTTTTTTACCCTCTCTCTAGGACACCGCCTATGCGGCCTATATGTAGAGCCGGCCTGTGTGCCCATTTCGCCTTTAGAAGACTTTATAACCATTTTAAGACTTCAGAAGCTTTTAGAACACTTTTTGAGGCTCTCTCTAGGCCACCGCCTATGCGGCCTATATGTAGAGCCGGCCTGTGTACCCAATTCGCCTTTAGAAGACTTTATAACCATTTTAAGACTTCAGAAGCTTTTACAACACTTTATGACCCTCTCTCTAGGCCACCGCCTATGCGGCCTATATGTAGAGCTGGCCTATGTACCCATGTAGCCTTTAGAAGACTTTATAAGCATTTTAAGACTTTAGAAGCTTTTAGAACCCTTTTTTAGCCTTTCTCTAGGCCACCGCCTATGCGGCCTATAGGCAAAGCTGACGTAGGTACCCATGGAGACTTTAAAAGCCTGTAAAACTATTTAAAAGTCTTCAGAAGTCTTTACAAGCATTTAAAACCCTTCATGAGCTTCTCTCTAGGCCACCGCCTATGCGGCCTATATGTAGAGCCGGCCTGTGTACCCATTTCGCCTTTAGAAGACTTTATAACCATTTTAAGACTTCAGAAGCTTTTAGAACACTTTTTGAGGCTCTCTCTAGGCCACCGCCTATGCGGCCTATATGTAGAGCCGGCCTGTGTACCCATTTCGCCTTTAGAAGACTTTATAACCATTTTAAGACTTCAGAAGCTTTTAGAACACTTTATGAGCCTCTCTCTAGGCCACCGCCTATGCGGCCTATATGTAGAGCTGGCCTATGTACCCATGTAGCCTTTAGAAGACTTTATAAGCCTTTTAAGACTTTTGAAGCTTTTAGAACCCTTTTTTAGCATTTCTTTAGGCCACCGCCTATGCGGCCTAAAGGCAGAGCTGACGTAGGTACCCATGGAAACTTTAAAAGCCTGTAAAACTATTTAAAAGTCTTCAGAAGTCTTTACAAGCATTTAGAACCCTTTATGAGCTTCTCTCTAGGCCACCGCCTATGCGGCCTATATGTAGAGCCGGCCTGTGTACCCATGTAGACTTTAGAAGACTTTATAACCATTTTAGAGACTTCAGAAGCGTTTAGAACACTTTTTTACCCTCTCTCTAGGACACCGCCTATGCGGCCTATATGTAGAGCCGGCCTGTGTGCCCATTTCGCCTTTAGAAGACTTTATAACCATTTTAAGACTTCAGAAGCTTTTAGAACACTTTTTGAGGCTCTCTCTAGGCCACCGCCTATGCGGCCTATATGTAGAGCCGGCCTGTGTACCCAATTCGCCTTTAGAAGACTTTATAACCATTTTAAGACTTCAGAAGCTTTTACAACACTTTATGACCCTCTCTCTAGGCCACCGCCTATGCGGCCTATATGTAGAGCTGGCCTATGTACCCATGTAGCCTTTAGAAGACTTTATAAGCATTTTAAGACTTTAGAAGCTTTTAGAACCCTTTTTTAGCCTTTCTCTAGGCCACCGCCTATGCGGCCTATAGGCAAAGCTGACGTAGGTACCCATGGAGACTTTAAAAGCCTGTAAAACTATTTAAAAGTCTTCAGAAGTCTTTACAAGCATTTAAAACCCTTTATGAGCTTCTCTCTAGGCCACCGCCTATGCGGCCTATATGTAGAGCCGGCCTGTGTACCCATTTCGCCTTTAGAAGACTTTATAACCATTTTAAGACTTCAGAAGCTTTTAGAACACTTTTTGAGGCTCTCTCTAGGCCACCGCCTATGCGGCCTATATGTAGAGCCGGCCTGTGTACCCATTTCGCCTTTAGAAGACTTTATAACCATTTTAAGACTTCAGAAGCTTTTAGAACACTTTATGAGCCTCTCTCTAGGCCACCGCCTATGCGGCCTATATGTAGAGCTGGCCTATGTACCCATGTAGCCTTTAGAAGACTTTATAAGCCTTTTAAGACTTTAGAAGCTTTTAGAACCCTTTTTTAGCCTTTCTTTAGGCCACCGCCTATGCGGCCTAAAGGC
>JAIVEL010000024.1:2141978-2161978 GCA_020466265.1 Siphamia tubifer
TACTTAAGGTACAGTAAATGCAGTACCTATACTTAGCTCCTTCCTCCGCTAGAATATTCCATACTGCCGAAGCTGAGAACATTCCAGAACCTTTCATTTTATTAATTCAGTGTTTCTTCTCTTACTTCCATCATTCATCAGTTCTGGATAAAATTGATCATTACAATTGGAATAATGGTAAGAATATAGACTAGGTAGACTACAATATGGACTAGAATATAGATGAGTATATAGACTAGAATATAGACTAGACTATAGACTAGAATATATACTAGAATATAGACTAGACTATATACTAGAATAGACTAGAATAGACTACAATAGACAGCAATATAATCTAGAATATATACTAGAATAGACTAGAATAGACTACAATAGACAGCAATATAATCTAGAATATATACTAGAATAGACTAGAATATAGACTAGAATATAGACTAGAATAGACTAGAATATAGACTAGACTATAGACTAGACTGTAGACTAGAATAGACTAGAATATAGACTAGACTATATACTAGAATAGACTAGAATATAGACTAGAATATAGATGAGAATAGACTAGAATAAAGACTAGAATATAGACTAGAATAGACTAGACTATAGACTAGACCATAGACTAGAATAGACGAGAATATAGACAAGACTAAAGACTAGAATATAGACTAGAATAGACTAGACTATAGACTAGAATATATACTAGAATAGACTAAAATATAGACTAGAATATAGATGAGAATAGACTAGAATAAAGACTAGAATATAGACTAGACTATAGACTAGACTATAGAGTAGAATAGACTAGAATATAGACAAGACTAAAGACTAGAATATAGACTAGAATAGACTAGAATATAGACTAGAATATAGACTAGAATAGACAACAATATAATCTAGAATATATACTAGAATAGACTTGAATATAGACTAAAATAGACAACAATATAATCTAGAATATACACTAGAATAGACTAGAATATAGACAAAAATAGACTAGAATATAAACTAGACTATAGACTAGAATACACTAGAATATAGACTAGACTGTAAACTAGAATATAGACTAGAATAGACTAGAATATAGACTAGAATAGACAACAATATAATCTAGAATATATACTAGAATAGACTAGAATATAGACTAGAATATAGACTAGAATATAGACTAGAATATAGACTGGAATATACACTAGAATAGACTAGACTATAGACTAGAATATATACTAGAATAGACTAGAATATAGACTAGAATAGACTAGAATATAGACTAGAATAGACTAGAATATAGACTTGAAAAGACAACAATATAATCTAGAATATATACTAGAATACACTAGAATATAGACTAGAATAGACTAGAATATGGACTAAAATATAGACTAGACTATATACTAGAATATATACTAGAATAGACTAGAATATAGACTAGAATATAGACTAGAATATAGACTAGAATAGACTAGAATATAGACTAGAATATAGACTAGACTATATACTAGAATATATACTAGAATAGACTAGAATATAGACTAGAATATAGACTAGACTATATACTAGAATATATACTAGAATAGACTAGAATATAGACTAGAATATAGACTAGAATAGACTAGAATATAGACTAAAATAGACAACAATATAATCTAGAATATATACTAGAATAGACTAGAATATAGACTAGAATATAGACTAGACTATATACTAGAATATATACTAGAATAGACTAGAATATAGACTACAATATAGACTAGAATATAGACTAGACTATAGACTATAATATAGACTAGAATAGACTAGAATATAGACTAAAATAGACAACAATATAATCTAGAATATATACTAGAATATAGACTAGAATAGAATATAGACTAGAATGTAGATTAGAATAGACTAGAATATAGACTAGACTGTAGACTAGAATATATACTAGAATAGACTAGAATATAGAACAAAATAGAACACAATATAATCTAGAATATATACTAGAATAGACTAGAATATAGACTAGAATAGACTAGAATATAGACTAGACTATAGATTAGAATATATACTAGAATAGACTAGAATATAGACTAGAATATAGACTAAAATAGACTAGAATATAGACTAGAATAGACTAGAATATAGACTTAAATAGACAACAATATAATCTAGAATATATACTAGAATAGACTAGAATATAGACTAAAATAGACAACAATATAATCTAGAATATATACTAGAATAGACTAGAATATAGACTAAAATAGACAACAATATAATCTAGAATATAGACTAAAATAGACTAGAATATAGACTAGACTATATACTAGAATAGACTAGAATATAGACTAGAATATAGACTAGAATATAGACTGGAATATACACTAGAATAGACTAGACTATAGACTAGAATATATACTAGAATAGACTAGAATATAGACTAGAATAGACAACAATATAATCTAGAATATATACTAGAATAGACTAGAATATGGACTAAAATAGACAACAATATAATCTAGAATATATACTAGAATAGAATAGAATGTAGACTAGAATATATACTAGAATAGACTAGAATATAGACTAGAATAGACTAGAATATGGACTAAAATAGACAACAATATAATCTAGAATATATACTAGAATAGACTAGAATATAGACTTAAATAGACAACAATATAATCTAGAATATATACTAGAATAGACTAGAATATAGACTAAAATAGACAACAATATAATCTAGAATATATACTAGAATAGACTAGAATATAGACTAAAATAGACAACAATATAATCTAGAATATAGACTAAAATAGACTAGAATATAGACTAGACTATATACTAGAATAGACTAGAATATAGACTAGAATATAGACTGGAATATACACTAGAATAGACTAGACTATAGACTAGAATATATACTAGAATAGACTAGAATATAGACTAGAATAGACAACAATATAATCTAGAATATATACTAGAATAGACTAGAATATGGACTAAAATAGACAACAATATAATCTAGAATATATACTAGAATAGAATAGAATGTAGACTAGAATATATACTAGAATAGACTAGAATATAGACTAGAATATACTAGAATATGGACTAAAATAGACAACAATATAATCTAGAATATATACTAGAATAGAATAGAATGTAGACTAGAATATATACTAGAATAGACTAGAATATAGACTAGAATAGACTAGAAGATAGACTAGAAAAGACAACAATATAATCTAGAATATATACTAGAATACACTAGAATATAGACTAGAATAGACAACAGTATAATCTAGAATATATACTAGAATAGACTAGAATATAGACTAGAATATAGACTAGAATATAGACTAGACTATATACTAGAATATATACTAGAATAGACTAGAATATAGACTAGAATATAGACTAGACTATAGACTATAATATAGACTAGAATAGACTAGAATATAGACTTAAATAGACAACAATATAATCTAGAATATATACTAGAATAGACTAGAATATAGACTAAAATAGACAACAATATAATCTAGAATATATACTAGAATAGACTAGAATATAGACTAGAATAGACAACAATATAATCTAGAATATATACTACAATAGACTAGAATATGGACTAAAATAGACAACAATATAATCTAGAATATATACTAGAATAGAATAGAATGTAGACTAGAATATATACTAGAATAGACTAGAATATAGACTAGAAAAGACAACAATATAATCTTGAATATATACTAGAATACACTAGAATATAGACTAGAATAGACAACAATATAATCTAGAATATATACTAGAATAGACTAGAATATAGACTAGAATATAGACTAGACTATATACTAGAATATATACTAGAATAGACTAGAATATAGACTAGAATATAGACTAGACTATAGACTATAATATAGACTAGAATAGACTAGAATATAGACTAAAATAGACAACAATATAATCTAGAATATATACTAGAATAGACTAGAATATAGACTAAAATAGACAACAATATAATCTAGAATATATACTAGAATAGACTAGAATATAGACTAGAATAGACAACAATATAATCTAGAATATATACTAGAATAGACTAGAATATAGACTAGAATAGACTAGAATATAGACTAGACTATAGATTAGAATATATACTAGAATAGACTAGAATATAGACTAGAATATAGACTAGACTATATACTAGAATATATACTAGAATAGACTAGAATATAGACTAGAATATAGACTAGACTATAGACTATAATATAGACTAGAATAGACTAGAATATAGACTAAAATAGACAACAATATAATCTAGAATATATACTAGAATAGACTAGAATATAGACTAAAATAGACAACAATATAATCTAGAATATATACTAGAATAGACTAGAATATAGACTAGAATAGACAACAATATAATCTAGAATATATACTAGAATAGACTAGAATATAGACTAGAATAGACTAGAATATAGACTAGACTATAGATTAGAATATATACTAGAATAGACTAGAATATAGACTAGAATATAGACTAAAATAGACAACAATATAATCTAGAATATAGATGAGAATATAGAGTAGAATAAAATAGATAATCTTGATAATTGAAATCTGCCAATTTTGACTTTGTCTGATAATTTGGACATTGTATCTGAAATGTTTTATTTTTATCTGGTAACTTCAATGAATGCGTCTTATTGTCCAGTGGACGTTGTCTCTTTGGTTTGTTCAGTTCTCATTGGTTTGTTGTTTTCCTGTTTCCATCTCAGCTCCTTCCACCTTCCGCATTCGCATGATTGACTTCTATGGTGGTAAGACGAGTTATAGACAAGTTATAGACAAGTTATAGACAAGTTATAGACAAGTTATAGATGAGTTAGACGAGTTATACACGAGTTATAGACAAGTTATAGACGAGTTATAGACAAGTTATAGACGAGTTATAGACAAGTTATAGACGAGTTATAGACGAGTTACAGACGACTTAGACGAGTTATACACGAGTTATAGACAAGTTATAGACGAGTTATAGACAAGTTATAGACGGGTTATAGATGAGTTATAGACAAGTTATAGACAAGTTATAGACGAGTTATAGACAAGTTATAGACAAGTTATAGACGAGTTATAGACAAGTTATAGACAAGTTATAGACGAGTTATAGACGAGTTATAGACAAGTTATAGACAAGTTATAGACGAGTTATAGATGAGTTATAGACAAGTTATAGACGACTTAGACGAGTTATACACGAGTTACAGACAACTTATAGACGAGTTAAAGACAAGTTATAGACGAGTTCTAGGCAATTTATAGACAAGTTATAGACGAGTTATAGATGAGTTATAGACAAGTTATAGACAAGTTATAGACGAGTTATAGACAAGTTATAGACAAGTTATAGACGAGTTATAGATGAGTTATAGACAAGTTAGACGAGTTATAGACAAGTTATAGACAAGTTATAGACAACTTATAGACAACTTATAGATGAGTTAGACGAGTTATACACGAGTTATAGACGAGTTACAGACGACTTAGACGAGTTATACACGAGTTATAGACAAGTTATAGACGAGTTATAGACAAGTTATAGACGAGTTATAGACGAGTTACAGACGACTTAGACGAGTTATACACGAGTTATAGACAAGTTATAGACGAGTTATAGACAAGTTATAGACGGGTTATAGATGAGTTATAGACAAGTTATAGACAAGTTATAGACGAGTTATAGACAAGTTATAGACAAGTTATAGACGAGTTATAGATGAGTTATAGACAAGTTATAGACGAATTATAGACAAGTTATAGACGAGTTATAGATGAGTTATAGACAAGTTATAGACGAATTATAGACAAGTTAGACGAGTTATAGACAAGTTATAGATGAGTTAAAGTCAACTTATAGATGAGTTAGACGAGTTATAGACGAGTTATAGACGAGTTATAGACGAGTTATAGACGAGTTACAGACGACTTAGACGAGTTATACACGAGTTATAGACAACTTATAGACAACTTATAGATGAGTTAGACGAGTTATACACGAGTTACAGACAACTTATAGACGAGTTATAGACAAGTTATAGACGGGTTATAGATGAGTTATAGACAAGTTATAGACAAGTTATAGACGAGTTATAGACGAGTTATAGACAAGTTATAGACGGGTTATAGATGAGTTATAGACAAGTTATAGACAAGTTATAGACAAGTTATAGACGAGTTATAGACGAGTTATAGACGAGTTATAGACGAGTTATAGACAAGTTATAGACGAGTTATAGACGAGTTATAGACGAGTTATAGACGAGTTATAGACAAGTTATAGACAAGTTATAGACAAGTTATAGACGAGTTATAGACGAGTTATAGACGAATTATAGACAAGTTATAGACAAGTTAGACGAGTTATAGACGAGTTATAGACGAGTTATAGACGAGTTATAGACGAGTTATAGACGAGTTATAGACAACTTATAGACAACTTATAGACAACTTATAGACAACTTATAGATGAGTTAGACGAGTTATACACGAGTTATAGACAAGTTATAGATGAGTTAGACGAGTTATACACGAGTTACAGACAACTTATAGACGAGTTATAGACAAGTTATAGACGGGTTATAGATGAGTTATAGACAAGTTATAGACAAGTTATAGACGAGTTATAGACAAGTTATAGACGGGTTATAGATGAGTTATAGACAAGTTATAGACAAGTTATAGACGAGTTATAGACAAGTTATAGACAAGTTATAGATGAGTTATAGACAAGTTATAGATGAATTATAGACAAGTTACAGACAACTTATAGACGAGTTATAGACAAGTTATAGACAAGTTATAGACGAGTTATAGACAAGTTATAGACAAGTTATAGACAAGTTATAGACAAGTTATAGACGAGTTATAGATGAGTTATAGACAAGTTATAGACGAATTATAGACAAGTTATAGACGAGTTATAGATGAGTTATAGACAAGTTATAGACGAATTATAGACAAGTTATAGACAAGTTAGACGAGTTATAGACAAGTTATAGATGAGTTATAGTCAACTTATAGATGAGTTAGACGAGTTATAGACGAGTTACAGACGACTTAGACGAGTTATACACGAGTTATAGACAAGTTATAGACGAGTTATAGACAAGTTATAGACAAGTTATAGACAAGTTATAGACGAGTTATAGACGAGTTATAGACAAGTTATAGACGGGTTATAGACAAGTTATAGACAAGTTATAGACAAGTTATAGACAAGTTATAGACGAGTTATAGACGAGTTATAGATGAGTTATAGACAAGTTATAGACGAATTATAGACAAGTTATAGACGAGTTATAGACAAGTTATAGACGGGTTATAGATGAGTTATAGACAAGTTATAGACAAGTTATAGACAAGTTATAGACGAGTTATAGACAAGTTATAGACGGGTTATAGATGAGTTATAGACAAGTTATAGACAAGTTATAGACAAGTTATAGACGAGTTATAGATGAGTTACAGACAAGTTATAGACGAATTATAGACAAGTTATAGACAAGTTAGACGAGTTATAGACAAGTTATAGATGAGTTATAGTCAACTTATAGATGAGTTAGACGAGTTATACACGAGTTATACACGAGTTATAGATGAGTTATAGACAAGTTATAGACGAATTATAGACGAGTTATAGACAAGTTATAGACGAGTTATAGGCAAGTTATAGACGAGTTATAGTTTTAGTTTTTATCCATGGACATACTGTCTACTCCTCTTCCTCCTCTTCTTCCACCTGCTCCTCCTCTTCCCCCTCCTTCTCCACTTCTTCTTCCTCCTCCTCCTCCTCCTCCTCCTTATATCTTCTTCTTCTTCTCCTCTTTCAGAACACAACCATCATAAACAGTGTAAACCTTCAGACTACATGAACCTTCACTTTAAGGTCAAATGGCTTTACGACGAATATGTGAAAGAACTACCAACGTTCACCAATACTGTTCCTGAGTACCCACTGTAAGTACATTATACTACACTGTAAATACACTATAGTACACTGTGAGTACATTTTACTGCACTGTAAGTACACTATAGTACACTGTGAGTACACTATACTGCACTGTAAGTACACTGTGAATACATTATACTACACTGTAAGTACACTCTAGTACACTGTAAGTACACTATACTACACTGTATGTATACTATACTACACTGTAAGTACACTATACTACGCTGTAAGTACACTATACTACACTGTAAGTACACTATAGTACACTGTGAGTACATTATACTACACTGTAAGTACACTATACTACGCTGTAAGTACACTATACTACACTGTAAGTACACTATAGTACACTGTAAGTAGATTATACTACACTGTAAGTACACTGTAAGTACATTATACTACACTGTAAGTACACTATACTACACTGTATGTATACTATACTACTCTGTAAGTACACTATACTACACTTAATGTATACTATACTACACTGTAAGTACACTATACTACACTGTAAGAACACTATATTACACTGTAAGTACACTATACTACACTGTAAGAACACTATACTACACTGTAAGTACACTATACTACACTGTAAGTGCATTATACTACACTGTAAGTACACTGTAAAGTACACTGTAAGTACATTATACTACACTGTAAGTACACTATACTACACTGTATGTATACTATACTACTCTGTAAGTACACTATACTACTCTTTAAGTATACTATACTACACTGTAAGTACACTATACTACACTGTAAGTACATTATACCACACTGTAATTACACTATACTACACTGTAAGTACACTATAGTCTACTGTAAGTACATTATACTACATTGTAAGTATACTATACTACACTGTATGTATACTATACTACTCTGTAAGTACACTATACTACTCTTTAAGTATACTATACTACACTGTAAGTACACTATACTACACTGTAAGTACATTATACCACACTGTAATTACACTATACTACACTGTAAGTACACTATAGTCTACTGTAAGTACATTATACTACATTGTAAGTATACTATACTACACTGTATGTATACTATACTACTCTGTAAGTACACTATACTACTCTTTAAGTATACTATACTACACTGTAAGTACACTATACTACACTGTAAGTACATTATACCACACTGTAATTACACTATACTACACTGTAAGTACACTATAGTCTACTGTAAGTACATTATACTACATTGTAAGAACACTATACTACACTGTAAGTACACTACACTACACTGTAAGTACACTATACTACACTGTAAGTAGTGTGGGTAGAGTGGGTTGTTCAATGTTTGAAGGGTTGGGGGTTTGCGTCCTGGTTCTGACTGTCCACATGTCCATGTGTCCTTGGACAAAGACACTGTACCCTTAGTCTCCCAGTAGGACTGACTTTTGACCTTAGAAACCTACTGGTGTATGAGTGTGTGTGAATGGGTGAATGTGAGGCTAATGTAAAGAGCTTTGAACCATGAAAGTGGAACAACTATAGAAGTGAAGAACATTTACTATTACTGTAAGTACATTATACTGCCTAGTAATAGTAATAGTAATAGTAATAGTAATAGTAATAGTATAGTAATAGTAATAGAATAGTAATAGTAAAGTAATAGTATAGTAATAGTAATAGTATAGTAATAGTAATAGTAATAGTATAGAAATAGTAATAGTAATAGTATAGTAATAGTAATAGTATAGTAATAGTATAGTAATAGTAATAGTAATAGTAATAGTATAGTAATAGTAATAGTATAGTAATAGTAATAGTATAGTAATAGTATAGTAATAGTATAGTAATAGTAATAGTAATAGTAATAGTATAGTAATAGTAATAGTATAGTAATAGTATAGTAATAGTAATAGTAATAGTAATAGTATAGTAATAGTAATAGTATAGTAATAGTAATAGTATAGTAATAGTATAGTAATAGTATAGTAATAGTAATAGTATAGTAATAGTAATAGTATAGTAATAGTAATAGTAATAGTATAGTAATAGTATAGTAATAGTATAGTAATAGTAATAGTATAGTAATAGTATAGTAATAGTATAGTAATAGTAATAGTATAGTAATAGTATAATAATAGTATAGTAATAGTATAGTAATAGTAATAGTATAGTAATAGTATAATAATAGTAATAGTAATAGTATAATAATAGTAATAGTAATAGTAATAGTATAGTAATAGTAATAGTATAGTAATAGTAATAGTATAGTAAAGTAATAGTAATAGTTATAGTATAGTAATAGTATAGTAATAGTATAGTTATAGTAATAGTAATAGTATAGTAATAGTAATAGTAATAGTATAGTAATAGTATAGTAATAGTAATAGTAATAGTATAGTAATAGTAATAGTATAGTAATAGTATAGTAATAGTAATAGTATAGTAATAGTAATAGTATAGTAATAGTAATAGTATAGTAATAGTAATAGTATAGTAATAGTATAGTAATAGTATAGTAATAGTAATAGTATAGTAATAGTAATAGTAATAGTATAGTAATAGTAATAGTAATAGTATAGTAATAGTATAGTAATAGTAATAGTATAGTAATAGTAATAGTAATAGTATAGTAATAGTAATAGTTGTGTGTTCTCCAGGTGGTTCCTTCAGTTCGTCTTGTCGTGGTTATCAGAGAACGAGGACGTGTCCATGGAGTTCATGCATGGAGCTCTGGACAGAGACAAGAGAGAAGGAGTGAGTACAACTTTAGTACTGGGATAGAGGTCTAGCACTGGGTCTGGGTCTGGGTCTTTAGATGAGTGTCTGTGGATCTTTGTATTATATTTGAACATTTTTCCTGGTACTTCATGTTCCAGTTCCAGCAGACGTCAGAACATGCTCTGTTCTCCAGCTCGGTGGTCGATATTTTTACTCAACTCAACCAAAGCTTTGAAATTATCAAGAAACTGGACTGTCCTGATCCCAGCGTGGTGGACCAGTACCACCGTCGCTTTGCTAAGGTAACACAGCCAACACTGTCCCAGGGTTGGGGTTAAAGGTCAGTGTTCTCTAACAGTTAGTGTCAGTAAAGCAACATAATTACTCTCACATTTGTCAACTTGATCAATGACTTTAATGAGATGAAGGATCATACTATGAAAAAACATTCCACCACAGAAGAACAGAGCAGTCGTTATAAACATCAGATACTCAAGGTAACATCAACACCACAGTATCTACTACTGGGACAAATGAGTGACACATACACACCAGCGATGTGAGGGTCCATGTATAAACGACCTGCAACAGACCGCTTTTTTAACTAACCCGCCCGTAACTCAGGCCGCAATAAATATATTTGAAAAGGACAAACCCGACCCACTTCTGGACCCACATTTTTAAATATTAGTCAATGGTCTTCATGAACATCACATGACCTTTGACCTCACTCACATACCTGAATATCACATGACCTTTGACCTCACTCACATACCTGAACATCACATGACCTTTGACCTTACATACCTGAACATCACATGACCTTTGACCTTACATACCTGAACATCACATGACCTTTGACCTTACATACCTGAACATCATATGACCTTTGACCTTACATAACTGAACATCACATGACCTTTGATCTAACATACCTGAACATCACATGACCTTTGACCTTACATACCTGAACATCATATGACCTTTGACCTTACATAACTGAACATCATATGACCTTTGATCTTACATACCTGAACATCACATGACCTTTGACCTTACTCACATTCCTGAACATCACATGACCTGCATTTATTTAAAATTCCATGTCTTAAGTTAATATGTTTATAAATATGTTTGTTCTGCTTCATCATTCAAAAGTTATCAACGCTAACGCAGCATCTAAACCAGGGGTCGACAACCTGTAACACCCAAAGACACATTTGAACCTGGTTTCCATGGAAACAAAAACACTGGAAGCTGCTCATCTCAGCCAATGTGTTCCAAAGTTGACTGTTTTTGTTTGGATGTTTCCGGAGCTTCCACTCTCCCAACTTTATTTTCTCACTTGCTCCCTCCATACCGTAGGAAACTGACCACAATGGATGACACCTTCACGCAAATTCACAAAGTGTATGTTAATAATAGAAAACTGCGAAGCTAAAACCTACACACAGTTCTCTATTTATAAATAGGTGGATCTTTATAAACCATTTGTTACCTATTGGTTAATGTCTTGTAAAGGTTCATACTGTACACGTGTCTTTCAAAGATAAATATGAAATTAGGTTATTTTAACCAGACAGGTGCAGTGTTTACAACTGTTTGTTTGTTTACCTGTAAAGCAGATATACAAACACTGCACCTGTCTGGTAAAAAAGAATGTCATTTTACAAATATTTGTTCATGGTTTGTTTATGATAAATTGTGTCTGAACAATACATTAACAAACCATTAATAGGTAACAAATGGTTAATACATAGTGAACTGTGTGGAGGTTTTATGAAGTGTTTTTGAAAGCTGTAACTAATATTTAAATTCTAATGATTTATTAGGTTATTTTAATGTTTATCTCAAACAACCTGACCAACCACAACCCCAATATTACAAATATTTGTCAATGACCCGCAACTGAGGGTGACCACGATGAGCACCTGCTGTCTTCAGGTCAGCCCGCACATCACTACCACCCACCCTTCATCCACAGGGGGCGTGTCCTGAGTGTAGAAGCTGCTGCTGCTGCTGAGCTTTATCTGCCTTCATGGGTTTTACATATGTGACCCTCCAGCACAAAACCAGTCACTTCAGTCAAATTTAATGGATTCAGATTTTATATTTGTTATGGTCGCGTAGTAAGAAGGACCCAAAATACAGACTTCAGCTCCACAAATAGACTCTTTTATTCTGAGCTCCAGCAGAAAAAACACATGTAAACAATAATACAGCAACGCTGCTACAAACTCACTCAGACAAACGGACAAACTAATAACCAGGATAAAACCTGCTGGTTCAGGAAAATACAAGGCTGGAGTTCTGTTGAGGTAAGAGTGTGGGGTGAAGTGACAAAGTAGACAGGAAAGGAAAGAACTGAAATAGGGACAGGTGATGAGGACAGGTGTGTGAGGACCAGGTGTGTGAGGACAGGTGTGTGAGGACAGGTGTGTGAGGACAGGTGTGTGAGGACCAGGTGTGTGAGGACAGGTGTGTGAGGACAGGTGTGTGAGGACCAGGTGTGTGAGGACAGGTGTGTGAGGACAGGTGTGTGAGGACAGGTGTGTGAGGACAGGTGTGTGAGGACCAGGTGTGTGAGGACCAGGTGTGTGAGGACAGGTGTGTGAGGACCAGGTATGTGAGGACAGGTGTGTGAGGACAGGTGTGTGAGGACAGGTGTGTGAGGACAGGTGTGTGAGGACCAGGTGTGTGAGGACAGGTGTGTGAGGACCAGGTTTGTGAGGACAGGTGTGTGAGGACAGGTGTGTGAGGACCAGGTGTGTGAGGACAGGTGTGTGAGGACAGGTGTGTGAGGACCAGGTGTGTGAGGACAGGTGTGTGAGGACAGGTGTGTGAGGACCAGGTGTGTGAGGACAGGTGTGTGAGGACCAGGTGTGTGAGGACAGGTGTGTGAGGACCAGGTGTGTGAGGACAGGTGTGTGAGGACAGGTGTGTGAGGACAGGTGTGTGAGGACAGGTGTGTGAGGACCAGGTGTGTGAGGACAGGTGTGTGAGGACCAGGTGTGTGAGGACAGGTGTGTGAGGACCAGGTGTGTGAGGACAGGTGTGTGAGGACAGGTGTGTGAGGACAGGTGTGTGAGGACAGGTGTGTGAGGACCAGGTGTGTGAGGACCAGGTGTGTGAGGACAGGTGTGTGAGGACCAGGTGTGTGAGGACAGGTGTGTGAGGACAGGTGTGTGAGGACCAGGTGTGTGAGGACCAGGTGTGTGAGGACAGGTGTGTGAGGACAGGTGTGTGAGGACAGGTGTGTGAGGACCAGGTGTGTGAGCACAGGTGTGTGAGGACCAGGTGTGTGAGGACCAGGTGTGTGAGGACAGGTGTGTGAGGACAGGTGTGTGAGGACCAGGTGTGTGAGGACCAGGTGTGTGAGGACAGGTGTGTGAGGACCAGGTGTGTGAGGACAGGTGTGTGAGGACAGGTGTGTGAGGACCAGGTGTGTGAGGACCAGGTGTGTGAGGACAGGTGTGTGAGGACAGGTGTGTGAGGACAGGTGTGTGAGGACCAGGTGTGTGAGGACAGGTGTGTGAGGACAGGTGTGTGAGGACCAGGTGTGTGAGGACCACGTGAAGTAATTAAGGTGAAAGGTGACAGGATGCAGAAGGGAAAAAGAGGCAGTAGGGATATGACAATATTTACCATAAAGTTTATATAAAATGTTTGTGTGACACTAATTCAACCAATCAGAGGCTGTTTTCCAACATCGCCATAGCAACAAGGGCTTTAGTTTAGTGCAGAAGGCTTTGTTCTGAGGCCTCCCATTGGTTCAAATCTATAATTCTGTAGATTTCTATTTAAGGGTTGTCTAGAGGGAATCCCCATCTTTCCAACGGTACCAAACATGACGGGGAAATACCTAACGCCAGCGCCAAGGAAAGTCGTGTTTGGAGTCGATTTGTCTTAGTTTTAGACTTAATTACTGTCAGAGTCAGTTGTTGTTCTTCCTAAAAGACATGATTTGAAGAAGTTACGCTAGGAATTTAACAAACACTCATAGTTAGAAGTGTTCAGGAGACATTTTACTGGGATTTAATCAATAAACTTTCAATCATTTTGACCCATATAAGGTATGTGAGGCTAAAGTTAAAAACACTGCTGTGACTGAACCACTGCTTTAATGATGGACACAAATACTGTTGTTTACCTGTGTGTTGTCGTTGTTGTTTACCTGTGTGTTGTTGTTGTTGTTTACCTGTGTGTTGTTGTTGTTTACCTGTGTGTTGTTGTTGTTGTTTACCTGTGTGTTGTTGTTGTTGTTTACCTGTGTGTTGTTGTTGTTGTTTACCTGTGTGTTGTTGTTGTTGTTTACCTGTGTGTTGTTGTTGTTGTTTACCTGTGTGTTGTTGTTGTTGTTTACCTGTGTGTTGTTGTTGTTGTTTACCTGTGTGTTGTTGTTGTTGTTGTTTACCTGTGTGTTGTTGTTGTTGTTTCCACAGACCATCAGTAGAGTACTACTGCAGTACTGTGCTCTGTTGACCAAAAGTTTCCCGTCCTACTGTGAGAAGGAGAAGATAGTGAGTACACACTGAACCAGGCCAGTCACATTATTAACCCTTAAACACCCACAGCTGCTGGGATCATCACATATGACCTGGGGGGGGGTTCACCCTCCCCTCTGGTTTTGAACATCGCTATTAGAGTCCATTAGAGTCCATGGATTTTGCTGCCAGTGTTTTTCTGCAGGGTTAGAATTTCACCTCAGTTGTTGCACACTGACCACCGTGGGCTTTCTGGAACACACTGTTACTCATGTGGTTCCACATTTCCAAGTGGGTTGCCGATGTCGCAGCTGACCCCTGGCACCTGTTGTATGTGGGCCAGTCCCCACTCTAGTGACGTGATGTGGTTGGCATCGCGTAAAAGGGGTAAAAGGGTAAAGGGGTCCCGTCCCTCCCTCTGCGTCCAGAGGACAGAAGGCGCAGTGAGTCCACAGCCGTGGGAAGTGGCGAAATCTGGGTGGAAGGCCCTGTAAAGGTCACTGCCAGAGCCACAGACCCACTTATGAGGGTCAGAACAACAGTGGTTTTATGATAAATCATACCCTGTTTATATATGTCCATAAGAGAGGACAGACAGAACAGACATGGACAGATAGACATGGACAGACAGGGGCAGACATGGATAGATAGACAGGGACAAATATGGACAGACCGGAACACACAGACAGGGAAAGACATAGATAGACAGGGACAAATGTGGACAGACCGGAACAGACAGATAGGGAAAGACATAGATAGACAGGGACAAATATGGACAGACCGGAACACACAGACAGGGAAAGACATAGATAGACAGGGACAAATATGGACAGACCGGAACACACAGACAGGGAAAGACATAGATAGACAGGGACAAATATGGACAGACCGGAACACACAGACAGGGAAAGACATAGATAGACAGGGACAAATATGGACAGACCGGAACACACAGACAGGGAAAGACATAGATAGACAGGGACAAATATGGACAGACCGGAACACACAGACAGGGAAAGACATAGATAGACAGGGACAAATATGGACAGACCAGAACACACAGACAGGGAAAGACATAGATAGACAGGGACAAATATGGACAGACAAGAACACACAGACAGGGAAAGACATAGATAGACAGGGACAAATATGGACAAACCAGAACACACAGACAGGGAAAGACATAGATAGACAGGGACAAATATGGACAAACCAGAACACACAGACAGGGAAAGACATAGATAGACAGGGACAAATATGGACAAACCAGAACACACAGACAGGGAAAGAAATAGATAGACAGGGACAAATATGGACAGACCGGAACACACAGACAGGGAAAGACATAGATAGACAGGGACAAATATGGACAAACCAGAACACACAGACAGGGAAAGACATAGATAGACAGGGACAAATATGGACAGACCGGAACACACAGACAGGGAAAGACATAGATAGACAGGGACAAATATGGACAGACCGGAACACACAGACAGGGAAAGACATAGATAGACAGGGACAAATATGGACAGACCAGAACACACAGACAGGGAAAGACATAGATAGACAGGGACAAATATGGACAGACAAGAACACACAGACAGGGAAAGACATAGATAGACAGGGACAAATATGGACAAACCAGAACACACAGACAGGGAAAGACATAGATAGACAGGGACAAATATGGACAGACCGGAACACACAGACAGGGAAAGACATAGATAGACAGGGACAAATATGGACAAACCAGAACACACAGACAGGGAAAGACATAGATAGACAGGGACAAATATGGACAAACCAGAACACACAGACAGGGAAAGAAATAGATAGACAGGGACAGACAGACAATGGCAGACATGGACAGACATAACAAAATAAAAGCCCAAAACACTAACAAGAACAGAAAGACAAACAGAAACAGGAACAGTTCTGCACTTTGTTTTTATAAATTAACCTTTGAAATTAAAATTAAATAATTAAAATAAATCAAATCTTGGAAAATACATGAATTTACACTCATAAAAAATACCAAATGTAGAAAATGCTGTAATAAAAATTTTAAATCAAGACAAACATGACCAGATCTTTTTGTCTTCACTTTCCTTTGTTTCATTTTTTTCTGTTTTTGTCTCTTTTCCTTTCCCTTGACCTTTGACCCCTGCAGCCTTGTGTGTTGATGAACAACATCCAGCAGATGAGAGTTCTTCTGGAGAAAATGTTTGAGTCGATGGGAGCGAAACAGGTGAGTTCAATGTGATCATGCTTTTATTTTGGTTTTTAATCTGCTGACTAGGGGTGTAAACATAAACCCATTCCAATCAGTCTGAGTCGTATGAGATCTGAGTGAATCGATTCACTGAGCCTGAGTCGTATGAGATCTGAGTGAATCGATTCACTGAGCCTGAGTCGTATGAGATCTGAGTGAATCGATTCACTGAGCCTGAGTCGTATGAGATCTGAGTGAATCGATTCACTGAGCCTGAGTCGTATGAGATCTGAGTGAATCGATTCACTGAGCCTGAGTCGTATGAGATCTGAGTGAATCGATTCACTGAGCCTGAGTCGTATGAGATCTGAGTGAATCGATTCACTGAGCCTGAGTCGTATGAGATCTGAGTGAATCGATTCACTGAGCCTGAGTCGTATGAGATCTGAGTGAATCGATTCACTGAGCCTGAGTCGTATGAGATCTGAGTGAATCGATTCACTGAGCCTGAGTCGTATGAGATCTGAGTGAATCGATTCACTGAGCCTGAGTCGTATGAGATCTGAGTGAATCGATTCACTGAGCCTGAGTCGTATGAGATCTGAGTGAATCGATTCACTGAGCCTGAGTCGTATGAGATCTGAGTGAATCGATTCACTGAGCCTGAGTCGTATGAGATCTGAGTGAATCGATTCACTGAGCCTGAGTCGTATGAGATCTGAGTGAATCGATTCACTGAGCCTGAGTCGTATGAGATCTGAGTGAATCGATTCACTGAGCCTGAGTCGTATGAGATCTGAGTGAATCGATTCACTGAGCCTGAGTCGTATGAGATCTGAGTGAATCGATTCACTGAGCCTGAGTCGTATGAGATCTGAGTGAATCGAGTCACTGAGCCTGAGTCGTATGAGATCTGAGTGAATCGATTCACTGAGCCTGAGTCGTATGAGATCTGAGTGAATCGATTCACTGAGCCTGAGTCGTATGAGATCTGAGTGAATCGAGTCACTGAGCCTGAGTCGTATGAGATCTGAGTGAATCGATTCACTGAGCCTGAGTCGTATGAGATCTGAGTGAATCGATTCACTGAGCCTGAGTCGTATGAGATCTGAGTGAATCGATTTCCTGAACTCCAACCATCGATCTGTAAATATGTTCTTTATATCTGTGACCAAATGCTTTAAGAATGACATAGCATTTATTTTCATAAATGTATACACGTTCAAACTTCCAACCGGAGCTATTTCTGATGAGTGTTTTGGATATGGACATTTTTAAGACATTTTTATGTTTTATTTTGTCTTTTGTAACAGGTTTGCAGAGTTTTAGAAACATGTTAAATTAGTAACACTGGATTATCAATTCTGCATTAATATCATTTATCTACAGGTGTATTATCATTAATATCATTTATCTACAGGTATATTATCATTAATATCATTTATCTACAGGTATATTATCATTAATATCATTTATCTACAGGTATATTATCATTAATATCACTTATTTACAGGTATATTATCATTAATATCATTTATCTACAGGTATATTATCATTAATATCACTTATTTACAGGTGTATTATCATTAATATCATTTATCTACAGGTATATTATCATTAATATCATTTATCTACAGGTATATTATCATTAATATCACTTATTTACAGGTATATTATCATTAATATCATTTATCTACAGGTATATTATCATTAATATCATTTATCTACAGGTATATTATCATTAATATCATTTATCTACAGGTATATTATCATTAATATCATTTATCTACAGGTATATTATCATTAATATCATTTATCTACAGGTATATTATCATTAATATCACTTATTTACAGGTATATTATCATTAATATCATTTATCTACAGGTATATTATCATTAATATCATTTATCTACAGGTATATTATCATTAATATCATTTATCTACAGGTATATTATCATTAATATCATTTATCTACAGGTATATTATCATTAATATCACTTATTTACAGGTATATTATCATTAATATCATTTATTTACAGGTATATTATCATTAATATCATTTATTTACAGGTATATTATCATTAATATCACTTATTTACAGGTATATTATCATTAATATCATTTATCTACAGGTATATTATCATTAATATCATTTATCTACAGGTATATTATCATTAATATCACTTATTTACAGGTATATTATCATTAATATCACTTATTTACAGGTATATTATCATTAATATCACTTATTTACAGGTATATTAGTTCAGTTCAGTTTATTGTCATTTACATGAATACATGAAAATAAAATTAGTACTCAGGACCAGCAGCGTTTGACCTAATATATAATAATCTAAAAAATTATCCAAGGATCTTCAATAAATAACAACAAAACCTAATACTTAATGAAGTAAATAAAATAAAGAAAACAAACCAAAATAAAACTCCAGCAGAATTAGGAACTTCAGTGCACAATTAAAAGCAGCATAAATAAAATAATATAACAAAGAGCATCATGTGAAGGCTAAGGCAACTGATAAAAGCTGTGTTTCAGTCGTATCATTGAAAATGTTTTGTCTGATTTCAGATTTTTTTA
>JAIVEL010000024.1:2164478-2196978 GCA_020466265.1 Siphamia tubifer
ATTATAAATTGTAATATGAGTATAATATATCATAATGATATTGGTAAAAATAGTAGGAGTAGTTGGAGTCTAGTCTCATCTTACAAATAGTAATAGTATCTGTAGTACTAGTAGTGGTAATATTACAGTATTTTTTTTATTTATTTTAGTATTTGTTAGTAATTACAGTTAGTTACATTAGTTATTTAGATCTGTTTGTCTGTCAATCACATTAAAGCTCCTCCCACTGTCTGTTAAAGCTCCTCCCACTGTCTGTTAAAGCTCCTCCCACTGTCCGTTAAAGCTCCTCCCACTGTCTGTTAAAGCTCCTCCCACTGTCTGTTAAAGCTCCTCCCACTGTCTGTTAAAGCTCCTCTCACTGTCCGTTAAAGCTCCTCCCACTGTCTGTTAAAGCTCCTCCCACTGTCCGTTAAAGCTCCTCCCACTGTCTGTTAAAGCTCCTCCCACTGTCTGTTAAAGCTCCTCTCACTGTCCGTTAAAGCTCCTCCCACTGTCCGTTAAAGCTCCTCCCACTGTCTGTTAAAGCTCCTCCCACTGTCTGTTAAAGCTCCTCCCACTGTCCGTTAAAGCTCCTCCCACTGTCCATTAAAGCTCCTCCCACTGTCTGTTAAAGCTCCTCCCACTGTCTGTTAAAGCTCCTCCCACTGTCCGTTAAAGCTCCTCCCACTGTCCGTTAAAGCTCCTCCCGCTGTCTGTTAAAGCTCCTCCCACTGTCCGTTAAAGCTCCTCCCACTGTCTGTTAAAGCTCCTCCCGCTGTCTGTTAAAGCTCCTCCCACTGTCCGTTAAAGCTCCTCCCACTGTCTGTTAAAGCTCCTCCCACTGTCCGTTAAAGCTCCTCCCACTGTCCGTTAAAGCTCCTCCCACTGTCTGTTAAAGCTCCTCCCGCTGTCTGTTAAAGCTCCTCCCACTGTCCATTAAAGCTCCTCCCACTGTCTGTTAAAGCTCCTATATATACAGTAGGAGCCATTCACTTTTCCCTGTTCCATGCAGTCGCTGTGGTGTTGGTGTGAAGACTCCAGCTGATCACAGCCACAGTCGAATATGCACCAAGCCCCCCCCTCCCTCTCGTATTCAAATGTTAAACACGACCATTCATTCGATTCCAAGGTGTTTCCAGTAGATGGGTCTTGTCTCATAAAGACAAGACCCATCTCCCACCCCGCTAATCTCCTGACCTCTGACCCCTAACCCTAACCCATACCATTAATGGTTTTATATGTAAGGAGGAGGATTTTAAATTTAATTCTAGACTCAACTGGTAGCCAATGAAGGGTTTGGAGCACAGGGGTGATAGGGTTAGGGGTCAGGGGTCAGGGTTTGGAGCACAGGGGTGATAGGGTTAGGGGTCAGGGGTCAGGGTTTGGAGCACAGGGGTGATAGGGTTAGGGGTCAGGGGTCAGGGTTTGGAGCACAGGGGTGATAGGGTTAGGGGTCAGAGGTCAGGGTTTGGAGCACAGGGGTGATAGGGTTAGGGGTCAGGGGTCAGGGTTTGGAGCACAGGGGTGATAGGGTTAGGGGTCAGGGGTCAGGGTTTGGAGCACAGGGGTGATAGGGTTAGGGGTCAGAGGTCAGGGTTTGGAGCACAGGGGTGATAGGGTTAGGGGTCAGGGGTCAGGGTTTGGAGCACAGGGGTGATAGGGTTAGGGGTCAGAGGTCAGGGTTTGGAGCACAGGGGTGATAGGGTTAGGGGTCAGGGGTCAGGGTTTGGAGCACAGGGGTGATAGGGTTAGGGGTCAGAGGTCAGGGTTTGGAGCACAGGGGTGATAGGGTTAGGGGTCAGAGGTCAGGGTTTGGAGCACAGGGGTGATAGGGTTAGGGGTCAGGGTTTGGAGCACAGGGGTGATAGGGTTAGGGGTCAGGGGTCAGGGTTTGGAGCACAGGGGTGATAGGGTTAGCGGTCAGGGGTCAGGGTTTGGAGCACAGGGGTGATAGGGTTAGGGGTCAGAGGTCAGGGTTTGGAGCACAGGGGTGATAGGGTTAGGGGTCAGAGGTCAGGGTTTGGAGCACAGGGGTGATAGGGTTAGGGGTCAGGGGTCAGGGTTTGGAGCACAGGGGTGATAGGGTTAGGGGTCAGGGGTCAGGGTTTGGAGCACAGGGGTGATAGGGTTAGGGGTCAGGGGTCAGGGTTTGGAGCACAGGGGTGATAGGGTTAGGGGTCAGAGGTCAGGGTTTGGAGCACAGGGGTGATAGGGTTAGGGGTCAGGGGTCAGGGTTTGGAGCACAGGGGTGATAGGGTTAGGGGTCAGGGGTCAGGGTTTGGAGCACAGGGGTGATGTGTTCTCTTCTATTTGATCCTGTTAATAATTTTGCTGCTGCATTTTGAACCAGTTGAAGCTTTTTAGGGAATATTTAGGACACGCTACAAGTAAGGAGTTACAATAATCTAATCGTGATGTAACAAATGCATGAATTAATTTTTCTGCAGTCGTTTTAGACAGAATATTCCTAATTTTGGCTAATGTTGCGCAGGTGAAAGAAGGCTGTTCTGCAAGTTTGGATAATGTGCCCTGACCTCTGACCCCTGACCCTTTGAATGAAATATGTGGATCAAATAAAAGTCCTACATTTTTAACTGTGTCAGTTGTCTAAAGTAAAAACATTAACAAATATCCATTTTTTAGGCTTACATGTATTTAATATTTGACAGATTTGTAACAGTATGAAGTCAGTCTGTGCAGATGTAATGTTTTTATTTTATATTCATATTATTTTTATTTGAGTTTTTTATTCTGTGTTTGAAACATATTTAACAGTATAGAATGAATAATAGCATTGCAATTACAACACATCAAAAACAACAATATTAAGTTCAACAAATAATAACAAAAACAATACCAAAAATAAATATATTTATACAAACACTGTTCCAACGGCTTAAAGCAATGATCCATTCTCTTATCCCGAAAGTGTTTCAGTGTGGACAGTATTTATCAAGCCTATTGGTTTTCAGTTGGGCAGCCTGGTCTGCCGGTGCACATAAGTCCAGTTGTTGGTACTGTTTAAAGAACAAACGTTCACTAATTAAAAGGTCGGCCTTTAAACAGAAACAAACGTGCGTTAGGTGTTCTGGTAGAATTATGCACAGATATGTTTTTAGTTTTTGATGTTCAGAGCTAATAAATTAAGGGAGATGGGTTTGAAATCCATTGTGTGGGACTATTTTAGCCAATCAGCTGTCAGCATTAGAGGGTGTGGCTGTATCTGTGTCAGATCATTTTTATCCATCTGTTCATTCACTGTCATTTCCTGTTCATTCATCCTGTGTTTTTGCTTTTTCAGTCTGACCACAAGGTGGGAAACTCTTTGTTTTTTTCCAATTAGTGTTTATTTCATTTTATTTTGTGTTTATATTATATTATGTCATCATCATCATCATTAATATCATTAAAATGTTAACTCATTTCAATGGAACAGTTGAAGGTTTTGAACCAGTATTCACAGAATGTCTAATCTCGCCGTATCAGCAGTTTCTATGACAACCTGTTCTTGAATTAGAGCAATAATGTGATTTTGACCTTTGACCTTTTGCAATATTGATAATTTGGTTATATGTATATATGCATCAGTACACGTAATATTACGATAATGTATCTAGTATTGAAGGTCCCTGGTTCTATACCCACACCAGACCTTTCTGTGTGGAGTTTACATGTTCTCCCCATGTCCATGTGGGTTTTCTCCAGGTACTCCAGTTTCCTCCCACCATCCAAACACATGCACTGATAGGTTAACTGGTTAACTGGTTAACTAGTTAATCTAAATCACCCATAGGTGTGAATGTGACAGTGATTGTTTGTCTGTATATGTTCAGTCCTGAGATGAACTGGAGACTCATACAGGGTGACCTCTGACCCCGCCTTCACCTGCTGGAGCTGGATTAGACGCCCTGTGACCCCTGTGACCCTAGTGAAGATAAAGTGGGTTCAGATGAGGAGATGAGACATCCAGTATTGATTAATTTATAGCGTGATATGTCTATGCTTGACACACACACAAGGTGATTACCGTATTTTCCAGACTATAAGGCACACTTAAAAAAAACCACAGTGCATCTTTTATATGGATTCATTCTGGTTAGGGTTAGTGACTGGGAATTGAGACTTTTGACATTTTGACGTTGGTTAATGTTAAATGTTCTTCACTTCTATAGGTTCAAAGCTCTTTACATTCACCCATTCACACACACTCATACACCAGTAGGCTCTAAGGTCAAAGGTCAGTCCTACTGGGAGAATAAGTCAGGGTTCAGTGTCTTGCCCAAGGACACTTTGACATATGGACAGCCAGAGCTGGGACGCGAACTGCCAACCTCTCGGTCATTGGACGACCCACTCTACCAATAGAGCGACAGCCGCCGTAAATGTAATAATAAAACTTAGGAAAAACTCTTGTCTTTCACAAATATTTTACACTTTAATCTTAAAATGTTTAGTTTTCCATCTGTGAGTCTTAAAACATAACCAGTGGTGCTTTAGACTCATTTACATTACATATTACATTTGTATCAATGAAATATTTGATTAACTGCACTACACCTCTCAGTCATTGGGCGACCCACTCAGTTGATGTTCATAGTATGGAATATACGGTACAATAATCTAACCCTAAACAATGTTGGGTTAAATTAGCAACTGTTTCAACTGTAAACAACTGTTCCATTGAATTGTGTTAAAATAGTTAATCATGTTAATCATGATGGTGAGTTAATCTGAGTGAATGAGTTCATTTTTACAGAACTAATAATGTTCAGACCATTTCAAAATAAAACTAGTTTAAAGAAAAAGAAAACATGAACCAGTGAAAATAAAAAAATATAAAGAAAACATTTTATTTTATTGTTTTTTATAGAGTTGATAATTAAATATTATTTACATCAGTGTGCCTGCACATTTATGTTATTATTTATTTTATTTAATTGTATTAGTATTGTATTATTTAAATGTTTTTCTTCATTTCAGTGTTTGTTTTGACTTTGGTCTTAATGATGTTGTTTTATTTTTTTAACTTCAGTCTGGCTCAGAGTCTGAAGGATCTGAGGTAAGAACTAAACCACTAATCTGATACATATATATATATATATATATATATATATATATATATATATATATATATATATATATATATATATATATACAGTATATAGCGACTGGATAGCTTAGTGGTGTACACCACTGGCTTTGGTGTGGAAGGTTCGAATCCCAGGTGTGCCCTTGGGCAAGGCCCTTTACGCTATACATGCCTATACCTAACGATGTCATACCAGCTCCAACGGCGCCCGTGACAATAAGGTCCGCATCAGGGGTTGAGGAACCAGGACACCCTGATGTCAAATTGGGTACTGGACAGGGAACATGGTACTGATGGGGGAGCCAGGACGACAGGTCAGCTTGGGGGTGGTTTCATGATCACCCCAAATATCGAGATTGGGTACCAAGCACCAGAGACAGAAAGACTAAACACAAGGGCAGCTGACCTGAGGGACATAGATGAATAAATGACATATGGTCCAATAGAAGCTTAATACTGTTAGTAAAACTATTATTACAATTATTAGGGTTCATACCTGCTGTGTCTTTGACCAAATCATAAAACTCAACATGTTAGTGAATATTTGATCAAATTTACAGTCAAAAATTAAATCTGACCTTAAGTGTATTAGTGTCATTTCTATGACACTGAGGTAACTGAGGTCTGAACTCTACCACTGATCTAGTTTAATGTGTTAGCATTAGCATTAGCATAGACTGGTGCTGCTTCACTAAGGTCTGAACTCTACCACTGATCTAGTTTAATGTGTTAGCATTAGCATTAGCATAGACTGGTGCTGCTTCACTGAGGTCTGAACTCTACCACTGATCTAGTTTAATGTGTTAGCATTAGCATTAGCACAGACTGGTGCTGTTTCACTGAGGTCTGAACTCTACCACTGATCTAGTTTAATGTGTTAGCATTAGCATTAGCATAGACTGGTGCTGCTTCACTAAGGTCTGAACTCTACCACTGATCTAGTTTAATGTGTTAGCGTTAGCATTAGCACAGACTGGTGCTGCTTCACTGAGGTCTGAACTCTACCACTGATCTAGTTTAATGTGTTAGCGTTAGCATTAGCACAGACTGGTGCTGCTTCACTGAGGTCTGAACTCTACCACTGATCTAGTTTAATGCGTTAGCGTTAGCGTTAGCACAGACTGGTGCTGCTTCACTAAAGTCTGAACTCTACCACTGATCTAGTTTAATGCGTTAGCATTAGCGTTAGCACAGACTGGTGCTGCTTCACTGAGGTCTGAACTCTACCACTGATCTAGTTTAATGTGTTAGCGTTAGCGTTAGCACAGACTGGTGCTGCTTCACTGAGGTCTGAACTCTACCACTGATCTAGTTTAATGTGTTAGCATTAGCATTAGCACAGACTGGTGCTGCTTCACTGAGGTCTGAACTCTACCACTGATCTAGTTTAATGTGTTAGTGTTAGCGTTAGCATAGACTGGTGCTGCTTCACTGAGGTCTGAACTCTACCACTGATCTAGTTTAATGTGTTAGCATTAGTGTTAGCACAGACTGGTGCTGCTTCACTGAGGTCTGAACTCTACCACTGATCTAGTTTAATGTGTTAGCATTAGCGTTAGCACAGACTGGTGCTGCTTCATTGAGGTCTGAACTCTACCACTGATCTAGTTTAATGTGTTAGCATTAGCGTTAGCACAGACTGGTGCTGCTTCACTGAGGTCTGAACTCTACCACTGATCTAGTTTAATGTGTTAGCGTTAGCGTTAGCACAGACTGGTGCTGCTTCACTGAGGTCTGAACTCTACAACTGATCTAGTTTAATGTGTTAGCATTAGCGTTAGCACAGACTGGTGCTGCTTCACTGAGGTCTGAACTCTACCACTGATCTAGTTTAATGTGTTAGCATTAGCGTTAGCACAGACTGGTGCTGCTTCACTGAGGTCTGAACTCTACCACTGATCTAGTTTAATGTGTTAGCGTTAGCGTTAGCACAGACTGGTGCTGCTTAACTGAGGTCTGAACTCTACCACTGATCTAGTTTAATGTGTTAGCGTTAGCGTTAGCACAGACTGGTGCTGCTTCACTGAGGTCTGAACTCTACCACTGATCTAGTTTAATGTGTTAGCGTTAGCGTTAGCACAGACTGGTGCTGCTTCACTGAGGTCTGAACTCTACCACTGATCTAGTTTAATGTGTTAGCGTTAGCGTTAGCACAGACTGGTGCTGCTTCACTGAGGTCTGAACTCTACCACTGATCTAGTTTAATGTGTTAGCATTAGCGTTAGCACAGACTGGTGCTGCTTCACTGAGGTCTGAACTCTACCACTGATCTAGTTTAATGTGTTAGCATTAGCGTTAGCACAGACTGGTGCTGCTTCACTGAGGTCTGAACTCTACCACTGGTCTAGTTTAATGTGTTAGCGTTAGCGTTAGCACAGACTGGTGCTGCTTCACTGAGGTCTGAACTCTACCACTGATCTAGTTTAATGTGTTAGCATTAGCGTTAGCACAGACTGGTGCTGCTTCACTGAGGTCTGAACTCTACCACTGATCTAGTTTAGTTCCTGTCAATGTGCACATGTGTATTTTGTAAAAACAGATGAAGATGATGAAGATTTGTCTCATTTGTTTAGGACAACATTACAACCCCCGGAAACTTAGGGTTAGGATTTAACTGTAGTTGTAGTAGTAATAGTAATAGTGGTAGTACTAGTAATAGCAGTAGTAAAAGTAGTAGTAGTAGTAGTAGGTGTACTAGTAGTATTAATAGTAATTGTAGTAATAGTCATAGTACTAATAGTATTAGTACTAGTAGTAGTCGTAGTAGTAGTAGTACAAGTATTAATAGTAGTAGTAGTAACAGTAGTAGTAGTAGTAGTAGTAGTATTGGTAGTAGTAGTACTAGTAATAGTAGTAGTACTACAATTGTCCATGTTTCTAAGTGTGTATATGTCCACATGTCCAAGTGTCCTTGGACAAAGACACTGAACCCTTGGTCTCACAGTAGGACTGACCTTTGACCTTAGAACCTACTGGTATAAAGAGCATTGAACCATGATGGTGGAACACAACAGTCTACACTAATGTTGTTAAATGTCTTTTCAAACATTTCCTTTCTTGTCTTTGTCCACAGGATGACACCAAAACCAAACAGGTACGTGTCTGAAAGTGTCCTCTTAAGGTTCAGAGGTCATTTGTCTCAGACTGCAGTGTTAGCTTAGCCACGCTACGCTAACCTCCCTAGCATCAGTAAAGCTAATGTTCTATCGTAGTAGTCTAGTTTTTTGTAACTTTTGTCTAGATTTCCCTGGAAGTGGTCGACCAATCACAGTGAAGTATAGAGTCAGAGGGCGGGACTAACAAAGTGATGCTGTTTGTTTGTTTGTTTGTTTTTCTCTGCTTTCTTTTCCTTTTCTTGCAGCTCATCTCAGTGACTCAGACTTTTACCAGAATCTTCTTTCCACTTTTATCTACAGTGTTTGATTGACTTTAGTTTTTTTTCAGATTTTTTCTGAATCCACTGATTATTTTTTTCCTCTTATTTCTGTTGTTGTTTGTCATCGTCCTTTGAACAACAGCGTGATTGTTTATTTCTGTTTTTTTTTTTCACACCAGTCGAAGGAGGAAGAAAACAAGGTTTGCTCTGTTACTAACCCTCACCTGACATACGACCTTTAACCCTTTAATGTCTTTTATTTTTCTACTGTACTTTACTTTAACCCTTTAATGTCTTTTATTTTTCTACTGTACTTTACTTTAACCCTTTAATGTCTTTTATTTTTCTACTGTACTTTACTTTAACCCTTTAATGTCTTTTATTTTTCTACTGTACTTTACTTTAACCCTTTAATGTCTTTTATTTTTCTACTGTACTTTACTTTAACCCTTTAATGTCTTTTATTTTTCTACTGTACTTTACTTTAACCCTTTAATGTCTTTTATTTTTCTACTGTACTTTACTTTAACCCTTTAATGTCTTTTATTTTTCTACTGTACTTTACTTTAACCCTTTAATGTCTTTTATTTTTCTACTGTACAGACTGAAGCCACAGCTGCTCCACAGAAGGTACAGTGTGATGAAGGACAGAAAACACACTTATTTTACTGTTACACTGTTAAAAATAGGAATTTGATTATTTGATTATTTTCATTTTCAGTTTAAACATGTGATCAGATTAAAATCAGACAGGGTCACATACAGAGGATCTGGAACTAATGTGATTAAAGTGTTTTCAGGTGGACACAGAAGCAGCTGACGTCCTAAATGATCTACAACTGAAACTAAACACTGTTCTGGAAAACTGCAGTTCTGTGTTCGCTAAGAGGTAACACACACACACACACACACACACACACACACACACAGCCAATAGAATATGTTTATTTTTGCTCCGCCCCTGAAGCGGAGGAATTATTATTTTGTTTGTTTGTTTGTTTTCAGCCATTTTACACCAAAACTTTGTGATCGAATTCCATAAAATTTTCAGGAAAGGTGAAAGACAGTCCAGTATAAATCCCATTAAATTTTGGTGAATAGGTCAAAGGTCAGGATCGCCAAAAAATAATCAGAGACAGGTCAAAGGTCATTAATTTCCTTTTTATTCCTGTATACTCAGTTTAGCATTTAGCTTTTTTTTCAAACACTGTTGATGTGCACTGACACCTGAACCTTGAAGGACACATTTGAAGACTCTAGGTCAAAGGTCACAATAAAGGTCAAAATCTAATTTTGGGTCTAACTTTTGAACTCCTCATCTTGCGGTCTTCTAATCAACACCAAAATGCAGGTTCTTTCAATTCTGCCTGTTGTGTGACTAGATTTTTGACCCTGGGTCAATACCTAAAAAACACATGGACTATAACAAAAAAACAGTGCATGTAGACACTTGATTGACAGATTTGAAACGACATGTCGGCTCCAAAATGTCATCATTTTAGAGGTGGTTTTCAGAGGGGCGTGTCCACTACGACCCCAAATGTTTGTTTGTGGGGGTTTGTTGTGTCTGGAACCACGTGTTGATCATCTTCTTGTTTTTTGATGATTGCAGTTTCCAGACTCGTATCAACGGCTGCATGCGTCAATCAGCTGACATCCTGTATCAGATCAAAGGGCCGCCCAATCACAACACTGCTGAGGCTGATGCCGACGCTATGCTCCGCCCCCTCATGGAGTTCCTGGACGGAAAGTACGTCTGCATTTGACACAGCCTCCAAAAACTTACAAGTCACATTTTATCTCTTTGTAAATGTAAATGTTTTCATTTAGTTTCACTAAAACAACGTCTAATTTGGCTAAAAATATGAACAACCTGAAATGTGTTAACATTTTTGGTCACACTTCAACAATCACAATTAAACATTTTTTTGCTTTTGTCCACCTCACAGGGACTATTATAACATAAAACATATATATATGTTTTAACTACAGTATTAAAACTCAAACATTACCACTTACCAACATAATTTATGACTTGGTTCAAATGACATGTTTGTATCATTAGCATTAGCATTAGCATTTCATGACCCTTTACTATCATGTCTACCGTTTGGTTCAACATGTTATGAAATAATTATTATACACAACATTCTGTAACCTCCCCACCTTTGAAAATAGGTGATATCACAGTTTTTTCCCCCAATCATCAGGAAACAGATACTCATTCATTGTCATATTTACCAGGTGTGCACAGAGCATGTGCATTATTTTAAGCCATGTACGTCTTAGGCCTTAGAACCTTTGACATTAGTTCAAATTTTCTATATATTTTCTTCATTTATTTCTTGGGCATGCATAGATAAATGGGGAGAGTACATTCCTGTGACCAGAACCTGTTCCTAACTGTTCCACACACTCCTTAAAATAGAAATTTAAAGCCAGTGCAACTTTGAGGTCATGTCTTAAAACATGTCCATTAATGTTTAAGTCAAAGGGCTGCTTCCCTGACATTGTGTTCAGGTGTTTCCATATTTGTTTAATATTGTTTAAATAAAACAGTTTGCTTTGGATTTACGGAGCATACTTATTACTTTATTCCTTAATCCTTTAAATATCTTATCATCTCTGTCTAATTAACTTTTTAAAGCAGTTTTTTCCTCATAACTTTATAACTCATCATGTAACTAACGTAAATTGAATTGTTTACGTCCACGTGTACACTTCCACACCTCCAATAATGTTGAAAGAAAGCGGACACTTATCATTTACAGCTCCACCATCATTTCTAAAATCTGTCCAATCTAATCATGTTCTTCTTTGGTATCTTTTTCTCATCATGTTTGTAGATAAACCTTTTCTTTGTTAGCTGTCCACACCAACACTAAGTTGTGGTCAGTGACAGTTATATGATGTAGTGATGCTGTCATGACCTCTGACCTTTCCCCCAGTACTCACCTGGTCCCGCACTGCACAGTGTCCAGTGTGGGACCGTTCAATACTGTGGCCTCCATAACCCCTTCTATGGCCAGGTCTGGTCTGGTCTTTATTTTGGATGTTTGTTATTAAATCTGTTCTCCCTTCAGCATCTGAGTCCTGCTTCACCTCACCCTGACCATGACATGTCTCTGGTCGATTACAAAATATCAGATCAATCTGTATAATTCTACTCGGCCCGTTACCGTTTGTGTTTGTTAGTAATAGCTTTAAGTTCGTTCCTGTCTGATTTACTACTTTATATCCTCTATAGTTGTTCAAAGTTCTTTACATTAGCCTCACATTCACCCATTCACACACAATCATACACCAGTAGGTTCTAAGGTCAAAGGTCAGTCCTACTGGGAGACTAACAAAGGGTTCAGTGTCTTTGTCTAAGGACACTTGGACATGTGGACAGTTAGAGCTGGGACGCAAACCGCCAACCTCTTGGTAATTGGGCGACCCACTCTACCGTCTGACCCACTCTACCATCTGACCCACTCTACCGTCTGACCCACTCTACCAACTGACCCACTCTACCATCTGACCCACTCTACCGTCTGACCCACTCTACCAACTGACCCACTCTACCGTCTGACCCACTCTACCAACTGACCCACTCTACCAACTGACCCACTCTACCGTCTGACCCACTCTACCAACTGACCCAGTCTACCAACTGACCCAGTCTACCAACTGACCCACTCTACCGTCTGACCCACTCTACCAACTGACCCACTCTACCGTCTGACCCACTCTACCGTCTGACCCACTCTACCAACTGACCCACTCTACCGTCTGACCCACTCTACCAACTGAACCAGTCTACCAACTGACCCAGTCTACCAACTGACCCAGTCTACCAACTGACCCACTCTACCGTCTGACCCACTCTACCAACTGACCCACTCTACCGTCTGACCCACTCTACCGTCTGACCCACTCTACCAACTGACCCACTCTACCGTCTGACCCACTCTACCAACTGACCAAGTCTACCAACTGACCCAGTCTACCAACTGACCCAGTCTACCAACTGACCCACTCTACCGTCTGACCCACTCTACCAACTGACCCACTCTACCGTCTGACCCACTCTACCAACTGACCCAGTCTACCAACTGACCCACTCTACCGTGTGACCCACTCTACCAACTGACCCACTCTACCGTCTGACCCACTCTACCAACTGACCCACTCTACTAACTGACCCACTCTTCCAACCTACCCACTCTACCATCTGATCCAGTCTACCAACTAACCCACTCTACAACCTGACCCAGTCTACCATCTGACCCAGTCTACCAACTGACCCAGTCTACCAACTGACCCAGTCTACCAACTGACCCAGTCTACCGTCTGACCCACTCTACCAACTGACCCACTCTACTAACTGACCCACTCTACCAACTGACCCACTCTACCGTCTGACCCACTCTACCAACTGACCCACTCTACTAACTGACCCACTCTTCCAACCTACCCACTCTACCATCTGATCCAGTCTACCAACTGAACCAGTCTACCAACTGACCCAGTCTACCAACTGACCCAGTCTACCAACTGACCCACTCTACCCTCTGACCCACTCTACCAACTGACCCACTCTACCGTCTGACCCACTCTACCGTCTGACCGACTCTACCAACTGACCCACTCTACCGTCTGACCCACTCTACCAACTGACCAAGTCTACCAACTGACCCAGTCTACCAACTGACCCAGTCTACCAACTGACCCACTCTACCGTCTGACCCACTCTACCAACTGACCCACTCTACCGTCTGACCCACTCTACCAACTGACCCAGTCTACCAACTGACCCACTCTACCGTGTGACCCACTCTACCAACTGACCCACTCTACCGTCTGACCCACTCTACCAACTGACCCACTCTACCATCTGACCCAGTCTACCAACTGAGCCACTTTACCAATTGAGCCACTCTACCAACTGACCCAGTCTACCATCTGACCCAGTCTACCATCTGACCCACTCTACCAACTGAGCCACTCTACCAACTGACCCAGTCTACCATCTGACCCAGTCTACCATCTGACCCACTCTACCATCTGACCCAGTCTACCATCTGACCCACTCTACCAACTGACTCACTCTATCAACTGACCCAGTCTACCAACTGACCCAGTCTACCATCTGACCCAGTCTACCAACTGACCCACTCTACCATCTGACCCACTCTACCGTCTGACCCACTCTACCAACTGACCCACTCTACCATCTGACCCACTCTACCGTCTGACCCACTCTACCAACTGACCCACTCTACCGTCTGACCCACTCTACCAACTGACCCACTCTACCAACTGACCCACTCTACCGTCTGACCCACTCTACCAACTGACCCAGTCTACCAACTGACCCAGTCTACCAACTGACCCACTCTACCGTCTGACCCACTCTACCAACTGACCCACTCTACCGTCTGACCCACTCTACCGTCTGACCCACTCTACCAACTGACCCACTCTACCGTCTGACGCACTCTACCAACTGAACCAGTCTACCAACTGACCCAGTCTACCAACTGACCCAGTCTACCAACTGACCCACTCTACCGTCTGACCCACTCTACCAACTGACCCACTCTACCGTCTGACCCACTCTACCGTCTGACCCACTCTACCAACTGACCCACTCTACCGTCTGACCCACTCTACCAACTGACCAAGTCTACCAACTGACCCAGTCTACCAACTGACCCAGTCTACCAACTGACCCACTCTACCGTCTGACCCACTCTACCAACTGACCCACTCTACCGTCTGACCCACTCTACCAACTGACCCAGTCTACCAACTGACCCACTCTACCGTGTGACCCACTCTACCAACTGACCCACTCTACCGTCTGACCCACTCTACCAACTGACCCACTCTACTAACTGAACCACTCTTCCAACCTACCCACTCTACCATCTGATCCAGTCTACCAACTAACCCACTCTACAACCTGACCCAGTCTACCATCTGACCCAGTCTACCAACTGACCCAGTCTACCAACTGACCCAGTCTACCAACTGACCCAGTCTACCGTCTGACCCACTCTACCAACTGACCCACTCTACTAACTGACCCACTCTACCAACTGACCCACTCTACCGTCTGACCCACTCTACCAACTGACCCACTCTACTAACTGACCCACTCTTCCAACCTACCCACTCTACCATCTGATCCAGTCTACCAACTGAACCAGTCTACCAACTGACCCAGTCTACCAACTGACCCAGTCTACCAACTGACCCACTCTACCCTCTGACCCACTCTACCAACTGACCCACTCTACCGTCTGACCCACTCTACCGTCTGACCGACTCTACCAACTGACCCACTCTACCGTCTGACCCACTCTACCAACTGACCAAGTCTACCAACTGACCCAGTCTACCAACTGACCCAGTCTACCAACTGACCCACTCTACCGTCTGACCCACTCTACCAACTGACCCACTCTACCGTCTGACCCACTCTACCAACTGACCCAGTCTACCAACTGACCCACTCTACCGTGTGACCCACTCTACCAACTGACCCACTCTACCGTCTGACCCACTCTACCAACTGACCCACTCTACCATCTGACCCAGTCTACCAACTGAGCCACTTTACCAATTGAGCCACTCTACCAACTGACCCAGTCTACCATCTGACCCAGTCTACCATCTGACCCACTCTACCAACTGAGCCACTCTACCAACTGACCCAGTCTACCATCTGACCCAGTCTACCATCTGACCCACTCTACCATCTGACCCAGTCTACCATCTGACCCACTCTACCAACTGACTCACTCTATCAACTGACCCAGTCTACCAACTGACCCAGTCTACCATCTGACCCAGTCTACCAACTGACCCACTCTATCAACTGACCCACTCTATCAACTGACCCACTCTATCAACTGACCCAGTCTACCATCTGACCCAGTCTACCATCTGACCTAGTCTACCATCTGATCCACTCTATCAACTGACCCAGTCTACCACCTGACCCACTCTACCATCTGACCCACTCTACCATCTGATCCACTCTATCAACTGACCCACTCTACCAACTGACCCACTCTACCAACTGACCCACTCTATCAACTGTCTCACTCTACCAACTGACCCACTCTACCAACCGACCCACTCTATCAACTGACCCACTCTACCAACTTACCCAGTCTACCAACTGAGTCACTCTACCATCTGACCCAGTCTACCATCTGACCCACTCTACCATCTGACACAGTCTACCAACTGACCCACTCTACAACCCGACCCAGTCTACCATCTGACCCAGTCTACCACCTGACCTACTCTACCAACTGACCCACTCTACCAACTGACCCAGTCTACCAACTGACCCAGTCTACGATCTGACCCAGTCTACCATCTGACCCACTCTACCATCTGACCCAGTCTACCAACTAACCCACTCTACCAACTAATCCAGTGTACCAACTGACCCACTCTACCAACTGAGCCACTTTACCAACAGACCCAGTCTACCAACTGACCCACTCTACCATCTGACCCAGTCTACCATCTGACCCACTCTACCATCTTACCCAGTCTACCAACTGACCCACTCTATCAACTGACCCACTCTACCAACTGACCCAGTCTACCAACTGACCCACTCTACCAACTGACCCAGTCTACCAACTGACCCACTCTATCAACAGATCCACTCTACCAACTGACCCAGCCTACCATCTGACCCACTCTACCAACTGAGCCACTCTACCAACTGAGCCACTCTACCAACTGACCCACTCTATCAACTGACCCAGTCTACCATCTGACCCAGTCTACCAACTGACCCAGTCTACCATCTGACCCAGTCTACCATCTGACCAACTCTACCATCTGATCCACTCTATCAACTGACCCAGTCTACCATATGACCCACTCTACCATCTGACCCACTCTACCATCTGATCCACTCTATCAACTGACCCAGTCTACCATCATACCCACTCTACCAACTGACCCACTCTAC
This sequence comes from Siphamia tubifer, assembly GCA_020466265.1. NCBI lineage: Eukaryota > Metazoa > Chordata > Actinopteri > Kurtiformes > Apogonidae > Siphamia > Siphamia tubifer. The sequence continues at coordinate 2,180,910 of JAIVEL010000024.1, forward strand.
CAACTGACCCAGTCTACCATCTGACCCAGTCTACCATCTGACCCACTCTACAATCTGACCCAGTCTACCAACTGACCCACTCTATCAACTGACCCACTCTATCAACTGACCCACTCTATCAACTGACCCAGTCTACCATATGACCCACTCTACCATCTGACCCACTCTACCATCTGATCCACTCTATCAACTGACCCAGTCTACCATCATAGCCACTCTACCAACTGACCCACTCTATCAACTGACTCACTCTACCAACTGACCCACTCTATCAACTGACCCACTCTACCAACTTACCCAGTCTACCATCTGACCCAGTCTACCATCTGACCCACTCTACCATCTGATCCACTCTATCAACTGACCCAGTCTACCATATGACCCACTCTACCATCTGATCCACTCTATCAACTGACCCAGTCTACCATCATACCCACTCTACCAACTGACCCACTCTACCAACTGACCCAGTCTACCATCTGACCCAGTCTACCATCTGACCCACTCTACCATCTGACCCAGTCTACCAACTGACCCACTCTATCAACTGACCCACTCTATCAACTGACCCACTCTATCAACTGACCCACTCTATCAACTTACCCAGTCTACCATCTGACCCAGTCTACCAACTGACCCAGTCCACCATCTGACCCACTCTACCATCTGACCCACTCTACCAACTGAGCCACTCTACCAACTGAGCCACTCTACCAACTGACCGAGTCTACCAACTGACCCAGTCTACCAACTGACCCACTCTACCATCTGACCCAGTCTACCATCTGACCCACTCTACCATCTGACCCAGTCTACCAACTGACCCACTCTACCAACTGACCCAGTCTACCAACTGATTCACTCTACCAACTGACCCAGTCTACCATCTGACCCAGTCTACCATCTGACCCACACTACCATCTGACCCAGTCTACCAACTGACCCACTCTACAACCTGACCCAGTCTACCATCTGACCCAGTCTACCACCTGACCCACTCTACCAACTGAGCCACTCTACCAAATGAGCCAGTCTACCATCTGACCCAGTCTACCAACTGACCCAGTCTACCAACTGACCCACTCTATCAACTGACCCACTCTACCAACTGACCCACTCTACCAACTGACTCACTCTACCAACTGACCCACTCAATCAACTGACCCAGTCTACCAACTGACCCACTCTACCAACTGACCCACTCTATCAACTGACCCACTCTACCAACTGACCCAGTCTACCATCTGACCCAGTCTACCAACTGACCCAGTCCACCATCTGACCCACTCTACCATCTGACCCAGTCTACCATCTGACCCACTCTACCATCTGACCCAGTCTACCAACTGACCCACTCTATCAACTGACCCAGTCTACCATCTGACACAGTCTACCAACTGACCCAGTCTACCATCTGACCCAGTCTACCATCTGACCCACTCTACCATCTGATCCACCTTGTCAACTGACCCAGTCTACCAACTGAGCCACTTTACCAACGGACCCAGTCTACCAACTGACCCACTCTACCATCTGACCCAGTCTACCATCTGACCCACTCTACCATCTTACCCAGTCTACCAACTGACCCACTCTATCAACTGACCCACTCTACCAACTGACCCAGTCTACCAACTGACCCACTCTATCAACTGATCCACTCTACCACCTGACCCAGTCTACCAACTGACCCACTCTACCAACTGAGCCACTCTACCAACTGACCCAGTCTACCAACTGACCCACTCTACCATCTGACCCAGTCTACCATCTGACCCACTCTACCATCTGACCCAGTCTACCAACTGACCCACTCTATCAACTGACCCACTCTACCAACTGACCCAGTCTACCAACTGACCCACTCTACCAACTGACCCAGTCTACCAACTGACCCACTCTATCAACAGATCCACTCTACCAACTGACCCAGTCTACCATCTGACCCACTCTACCAACTGAGCCACTCTACCAACTGACCCACTCTATCAACTGACCCAGTCTACCATCTGACCCAGTCTACAAACTGACCCAGTCTACCATCTGACCCAGTCTACCATCTGACCCACTCTACCATCTGATCCACTCTATCAACTGACCCAGTCTACCATATGACCTACTCTACCATCTGACCCACTCTACCATCTGATCCACTCTATCAACTGACCCAGTCTACCATCATACCCACTCTACCAACTGACCCACTCTACCAACCGACCCACTCTATCAACTGACCCACTCTACCAACTTACCCAGTCTACCATCTGACCCAGTCTACCATCATAGCCACTCTACAAACTGACCCACTCTATCAACTGACTCACTCTACCAACTGACCCAGTCTACCATCTGACCCAGTCTACCAACTGACCCAGTCCACCATCTGACCCACTCTACCATCTGAACCAGTCTACCATCTGACCCACTCTACCATCTGACCCAGTCTACCAACTGACCCACTCTATCAACTGACCCAGTCTACCATCTGACCCAGTCTACCAACTGACCCAGTCTACCATCTGACCCAGTCTACCATCTGACCCACTCTACCATCTGATCCACCTTGTCAACTGACCCAGTCTACCAACTGAGCCACTTTACCAACGGACCCAGTCTACCAACTGACCCACTCTACCATCTGACCCAGTCTACCATCTGACCCACTCTACCATCTTACCCAGTCTACCAACTGACCCACTCTATCAACTGACCCACTCTACCAACTGACCCAGTCTACCAACTGACCCACTCTATCAACTGATCCACTCTACCACCTGACCCAGTCTACCAACTGACCCACTCTACCAACTGAGCCACTCTACCAACTGACCCAGTCTACCAACTGACCCACTCTACCATCTGACCCAGTCTACCATCTGACCCACTCTACCATCTGACCCAGTCTACCAACTGACCCACTCTATCAACTGACCCACTCTACCAACTGACCCAGTCTACCAACTGACCCACTCTACCAACTGACCCAGTCTACCAACTGACCCACTCTATCAACAGATCCACTCTACCAACTGACCCAGTCTACCATCTGACCCACTCTACCAACTGAGCCACTCTACCAACTGACCCACTCTATCAACTGACCCAGTCTACCATCTGACCCAGTCTACAAACTGACCCAGTCTACCATCTGACCCAGTCTACCATCTGACCCACTCTACCATCTGATCCACTCTATCAACTGACCCAGTCTACCATATGACCTACTCTACCATCTGACCCACTCTACCATCTGATCCACTCTATCAACTGACCCAGTCTACCATCATACCCACTCTACCAACTGACCCACTCTACCAACCGACCCACTCTATCAACTGACCCACTCTACCAACTTACCCAGTCTACCATCTGACCCAGTCTACCAACTGACCCACTCTACCATCTGATCCACTCTATCAACTGACCCAGTCTACCATCATAGCCACTCTACAAACTGACCCACTCTATCAACTGACTCACTCTACCAACTGACCCACTCTATCAACTGACCCACTCTACCAACTTACCCAGTCTACCATCTGACCCAGTCTACCATCTGACCCACTCTACCATCTGATCCACTCTATCAACTGACCCAGTCTACCATCATACCCACTCTACCAACTGACCCACTCTACCAACTGACCCAGTCTACCATCTGACCCAGTCTACCATCTGACCCACTCTACCATCTGACCCAGTCTACCAACTGACCCACTCTATCAACTGACCCACTCTATCAACTTACCCAGTCTACCATCTGACCCAGTCTACCAACTGACCCAGTCCACCATCTGACCCACTCTACCATCTGACCCACTTTACCAACTGAGCCACTCTACCAACTGAGCCACTCTACCAACTGACCCAGTCTACCAACTGACCCAGTCTACCAACTGACCCACTCTACCATCTGACCCAGTCTACCATCTGACCCACTCTACCATCTGACCCAGTCTACCAACTGACCCAGTCTACCAACTGATTCACTCTACCAACTGACTCAGTCTACCATCTGACCCAGTCTACCATCTGACCCACACTACCATCTGACCCAGTCTACCAACTGACCCACTCTACAACCTGACCCAGTCTACCATCTGACCCAGTCTACCACCTGACCCACTCTACCAACTGAGCCACTCTACCAACTGAGCTAGTCTACCATCTGACCCAGTCTACCAACTGACCCAGTCTACCAACTGACCCACTCTATCAACTGACCCACTCTACCAACTGACCCACTCTACCAACTGACTCACTCTACCAACTGACCCACTCAATCAACTGACCCAGTCTACCAACTGACCCACTCTACCAACTGACCCACTCTATCAACTGACCCACTCTACCAACTGACCCAGTCTACCACCTGACCCAGTCTACCAACTGACCCAGTCCACCATCTGACCCACTCTACCATCTGATCCAGTCTACCATCTGACCCACTCTACCATCTGACCCAGTCTACCAACTGACCCACTCTATCAACTGACCCAGTCTACCATCTGACCCAGTCTACCAACTGACCCAGTCTACCATCTGACCCAGTCTACCATCTGACCCACTCTACCATCTGATCCACCTTATCAACTGACCCAGTCTACCATATGACCCACTCTACCATCTGACCCACTCTACCATCTGATCCACTCTATCAACTGACCCAGTCTACCATCATACCCACTCTACCAACTGACCCACTCTATCAACTGACTCACTCTACCAACTGACCCATTCTACCAACTGACCCACTCTATCAACTGACCCACTCTATCAACTGACCCACTCTATCAACTGACCCACTCTATCAACTGACCCAGTCTACCATCTGACCCAGTCTACCATCTGACCCAGTCTACCATCTGACCTAGTCTACCATCTGATCCACTCTATCAACAGACCCAGTCTACCACCTGACCCACTCTACCATCTGACCCACTCTACCTTCTGATCCACTCTATCAACTGACCCACTCTACCAACTGACCCACTCTACCTTCTGATCCACTCTATCAACTGACCCACTCTATCAACTGACTCACTCTACCAACTGACCCATTCTACCAACTGACCCACTCTATCAACTGACCCACTCTATCAACTGACCCACTCTATCAACTGACCCACTCTACCAACTGACCCAGTCTACCAACTGACCCACTCTACCAACTGACCCAGTCTACCAACTGACCCACTCTATCAACAGATCCACTCTACCAACTGACCCAGTCTACCATCTGACCCACTCTACCAACTGAGCCACTCTACCAACTGAGCCACTCTATCAACTGACCCAGTCTACCATCTGACCCAGTCTACAAACTGACCCAGTCTACCATCTGACCCAGTCTACCATCTGACCCACTCTACCATCTGATCCACTCTATCAACTGACCCAGTCTACCATATGACCTACTCTACCATCTGACCCACTCTACCATCTGATCCACTCTATCAACTGACCCAGTCTACCATCATACCCACTCTACCAACTGACCCACTCTACCAACCGACCCACTCTATCAACTGACCCACTCTACCAACTTACCCAGTCTACCATCTGACCCAGTCTACCAACTGACCCACTCTACCATCTGATCCACTCTATCAACTGACCCAGTCTACCATCATAGCCACTCTACAAACTGACCCACTCTATCAACTGACTCACTCTACCAACTGACCCACTCTATCAACTGACCCACTCTACCAACTTACCCAGTCTACCATCTGACCCAGTCTACCATCTGACCCACTCTACCATCTGATCCACTCTATCAACTGACCCAGTCTACCATCATACCCACTCTACCAACTGACCCACTCTACCAACTGACCCAGTCTACCATCTGACCCAGTCTACCATCTGACCCACTCTACCATCTGACCCAGTCTACCAACTGACCCACTCTATCAACTGACCCACTCTATCAACTTACCCAGTCTACCATCTGACCCAGTCTACCAACTGACCCAGTCCACCATCTGACCCACTCTACCATCTGACCCACTTTACCAACTGAGCCACTCTACCAACTGAGCCACTCTACCAACTGACCCAGTCTACCAACTGACCCAGTCTACCAACTGACCCACTCTACCAACTGACCCACTCTACCATCTGACCCAGTCTACCATCTGACCCACTCTACCATCTGACCCAGTCTACCAACTGACCCAGTCTACCAACTGATTCACTCTACCAACTGACTCAGTCTACCATCTGACCCAGTCTACCATCTGACCCACACTACCATCTGACCCAGTCTACCAACTGACCCACTCTACAACCTGACCCAGTCTACCATCTGACCCAGTCTACCACCTGACCCACTCTACCAACTGAGCCACTCTACCAACTGAGCTAGTCTACCATCTGACCCAGTCTACCAACTGACCCAGTCTACCAACTGACCCACTCTATCAACTGACCCACTCTACCAACTGACCCACTCTACCAACTGACTCACTCTACCAACTGACCCACTCAATCAACTGACCCAGTCTACCAACTGACCCACTCTACCAACTGACCCACTCTATCAACTGACCCACTCTACCAACTGACCCAGTCTACCACCTGACCCAGTCTACCAACTGACCCAGTCCACCATCTGACCCACTCTACCATCTGATCCAGTCTACCATCTGACCCACTCTACCATCTGACCCAGTCTACCAACTGACCCACTCTATCAACTGACCCAGTCTACCATCTGACCCAGTCTACCAACTGACCCAGTCTACCATCTGACCCAGTCTACCATCTGACCCACTCTACCATCTGATCCACCTTATCAACTGACCCAGTCTACCATATGACCCACTCTACCATCTGACCCACTCTACCATCTGATCCACTCTATCAACTGACCCAGTCTACCATCATACCCACTCTACCAACTTACCCACTCTATCAACTGACTCACTCTACCAACTGACCCATTCTACCAACTGACCCACTCTATCAACTGACCCACTCTATCAACTGACCCACTCTATCAACTGACCCACTCTATCAACTGACCCAGTCTACCATCTGACCCAGTCTACCATCTGACCCAGTCTACCATCTGACCTAGTCTACCATCTGATCCACTCTATCAACAGACCCAGTCTACCACCTGACCCACTCTACCATCTGACCCACTCTACCTTCTGATCCACTCTATCAACTGACCCACTCTACCAACTGACCCACTCTACCATCTGATCCAGTCTACCATCTGACCCACTCTACCATCTGACCCAGTCTACCAACTGACCCACTCTATCAACTGACCCAGTCTACCATCTGACCCAGTCTACCAACTGACCCAGTCTACCATCTGACCCAGTCTACCATCTGACCCACTCTACCATCTGATCCACCTTATCAACTGACCCAGTCTACCATATGACCCACTCTACCATCTGACCCACTCTACCATCTGACCCAGTCTACCATCTGACCCACACTACCATCTGACCCAGTCTACCAACTGACCCACTCTACAACCTGACCCAGTCTACCATCTGACCCAGTCTACCACCTGACCCACTCTACCAACTGAGCCACTCTACCAACTGAGCTAGTCTACCATCTGACCCAGTCTACCAACTGACCCACTCTATCAACTGACCCACTCTACCAACTGACCCACTCTACCAACTGACTCACTCTACCAACTGACCCACTCAATCAACTGACCCAGTCTACCAACTGACCCACTCTACCAACTGACCCACTCTATCAACTGACCCACTCTACCAACTGACCCAGTCTACCATCTGACCCAGTCTACCAACTGACCCAGTCCACCATCTGACCCACTCTACCATCTGATCCAGTCTACCATCTGACCCACTCTACCATCTGACCCAGTCTACCAACTGACCCACTCTATCAACTGACCCAGTCTACCATCTGACCCAGTCTACCAACTGACCCAGTCTACCATCTGACCCAGTCTACCATCTGACCCACTCTACCATCTGATCCACCTTATCAACTGACCCAGTCTACCATATGACCCACTCTACCATCTGACCCACTCTACCATCTGATCCACTCTATCAACTGACCCAGTCTACCATCATACCCACTCTACCAACTGACCCACTCTATCAACTGACTCACTCTACCAACTGACCCATTCTACCAACTGACCCACTCTATCAACTGACCCACTCTATCAACTGACCCACTCTATCAACTGACCCACTCTATCAACTGACCCAGTCTACCATCTGACCCAGTCTACCATCTGACCCAGTCTACCATCTGACCTAGTCTACCATCTGATCCACTCTATCAACAGACCCAGTCTACCACCTGACCCACTCTACCATCTGACCCACTCTACCTTCTGATCCACTCTATCAACTGACCCACTCTACCAACTGACCCACTCTACCAACTGACCCACTCTATCAACTGTCTCACTCTACCAACTGACCCACTCTACCAACCGACCCACTCTATCAACTGACCCACTCTACCAACTTACCCAGTCTACCATCTGACCCAGTCTACCAACTGACCCACTCTACCATCTGATCCACTCTATCAACTGACCCAGTCTACCATCATAGCCACTCTACAAACTGACCCACTCTATCAACTGACTCACTCTACCAACTGACCCACTCTATCAACTGACCCACTCTACCAACTTACCCAGTCTACCATCTGACCCAGTCTACCATCTGACCCACTCTACCATCTGATCCACTCTATCAACTGACCCAGTCTACCATCATACCCACTCTACCAACTGACCCACTCTACCAACTGACCCAGTCTACCATCTGACCCAGTCTACCATCTGACCCACTCTACCATCTGACCCAGTCTACCAACTGACCCACTCTATCAACTGACCCACTCTATCAACTTACCCAGTCTACCATCTGACCCAGTCTACCAACTGACCCAGTCCACCATCTGACCCACTCTACCATCTGACCCACTTTACCAACTGAGCCACTCTACCAACTGAGCCACTCTACCAACTGACCCAGTCTACCAACTGACCCAGTCTACCAACTGACCCACTCTACCATCTGACCCAGTCTACCATCTGACCCACTCTACCATCTGACCCAGTCTACCAACTGACCCAGTCTACCAACTGATTCACTCTACCAACTGACTCAGTCTACAATCTGACCCAGTCTACCATCTGACCCACACTACCATCTGACCCAGTCTACCAACTGACCCACTCTACAACCTGACCCAGTCTACCATCTGACCCAGTCTACCAACTGACCCAGTCTACCAACTGACCCACTCTATCAACTGACCCACTCTACCAACTGACCCACTCTACCAACTGACTCACTCTACCAACTGACCCACTCAATCAACTGACCCAGTCTACCAACTGACCCACTCTACCAACTGACCCACTCTATCAACTGACCCACTCTACCAACTGACCCAGTCTACCACCTGACCCAGTCTACCAACTGACCCAGTCCACCATCTGACCCACTCTACCATCTGATCCAGTCTACCATCTGACCCACTCTACCATCTGACCCAGTCTACCAACTGACCCACTCTATCAACTGACCCAGTCTACCATCTGACCCAGTCTACCAACTGACCCAGTCTACCATCTGACCCAGTCTACCATCTGACCCACTCTACCATCTGATCCACCTTATCAACTGACCCAGTCTACCATATGACCCACTCTACCATCTGACCCACTCTACCATCTGATCCACTCTATCAACTGACCCAGTCTACCATCATACCCACTCTACCAACTGACCCACTCTATCAACTGACTCACTCTACCAACTGACCCATTCTACCAACTGACCCACTCTATCAACTGACCCACTCTATCAACTGACCCACTCTATCAACTGACCCACTCTATCAACTGACCCAGTCTACCATCTGACCCAGTCTACCATCTGACCCAGTCTACCATCTGACCTAGTCTACCATCTGATCCACTCTATCAACAGACCCAGTCTACCACCTGACCCACTCTACCATCTGACCCACTCTACCTTCTGATCCACTCTATCAACTGACCCACTCTACCAACTGACCCACTCTACCATCTGATCCAGTCTACCATCTGACCCACTCTACCATCTGACCCAGTCTACCAACTGACCCACTCTATCAACTGACCCAGTCTACCATCTGACCCAGTCTACCAACTGACCCAGTCTACCATCTGACCCAGTCTACCATCTGACCCACTCTACCATCTGATCCACCTTATCAACTGACCCAGTCTACCATATGACCCACTCTACCATCTGACCCACTCTACCATCTGACCCAGTCTACCATCTGACCCACACTACCATCTGACCCAGTCTACCAACTGACCCACTCTACAACCTGACCCAGTCTACCATCTGACCCAGTCTACCACCTGACCCACTCTACCAACTGAGCCACTCTACCAACTGAGCTAGTCTACCATCTGACCCAGTCTACCAACTGACCCACTCTATCAACTGACCCACTCTACCAACTGACCCACTCTACCAACTGACTCACTCTACCAACTGACCCACTCAATCAACTGACCCAGTCTACCAACTGACCCACTCTACCAACTGACCCACTCTATCAACTGACCCACTCTACCAACTGACCCAGTCTACCATCTGACCCAGTCTACCAACTGACCCAGTCCACCATCTGACCCACTCTACCATCTGATCCAGTCTACCATCTGACCCACTCTACCATCTGACCCAGTCTACCAACTGACCCACTCTATCAACTGACCCAGTCTACCATCTGACCCAGTCTACCAACTGACCCAGTCTACCATCTGACCCAGTCTACCATCTGACCCACTCTACCATCTGATCCACCTTATCAACTGACCCAGTCTACCATATGACCCACTCTACCATCTGACCCACTCTACCATCTGATCCACTCTATCAACTGACCCAGTCTACCATCATACCCACTCTACCAACTGACCCACTCTATCAACTGACTCACTATACCAACTGACCCATTCTACCAACTGACCCACTCTATCAACTGACCCACTCTATCAACTGACCCACTCTATCAACTGACCCACTCTATCAACTGACCCAGTCTACCATCTGACCCAGTCTACCATCTGACCCAGTCTACCATCTGACCTAGTCTACCATCTGATCCACTCTATCAACAGACCCAGTCTACCACCTGACCCACTCTACCATCTGACCCACTCTACCTTCTGATCCACTCTATCAACTGACCCACTCTACCAACTGACCCACTCTACCAACTGACCCACTCTATCAACTGTCTCACTCTACCAACTGACCCACTCTACCAACCGACCCACTCTATCAACTGACCCACTCTACCAACTTACCCAGTCTACCAACTGACCCAGTCTACCAACTGAGTCACTCTACCATCTGACCCAGTCTACCATCTGACCCACTCTACCATCTGACACAGTCTACCAACTGACCCACTCTACAACCCGACCCAGTCTACCATCTGACCCAGTCTACCACCTGACCTACTCTACCAACTGACCCCTCTACCAACTGACCCAGTCTACCAACTGACCCAGTCTACGATCTGACCCAGTCTACCATCTGACCCACTCTACCATCTGACCCAGTCTACCAACTAACCCACTCTACCAACTGATCCAGTCTACCATCTGACCCACTCTACCATCTTACCCAGTCTACCAACTGACCCACTCTATCAACTGACCCACTCTACCAACTGACCCAGTCTACCAACTGACCCACTCTATCAACTGATCCACTCTACCACCTGACCCAGTCTACCAACTGACCCACTCTACCAACTGAGCCACTCTACCAAGTGACCCAGTCTACCAACTGACCCACTCTATCAACTGACCCAGTCTACCATCTGACCCAGTCTACCAACTGACCCAGTCTACCATCTGACCCAGTCTACCATCTGACCCACTCTACCATCTGATCCACCTTATCAACTGACCCAGTCTACCATATGACCCACTCTACCATCTGACCCATTCTACCATCTGACCCAGTCTACCATCTGACCCACACTACCATCTGACCCAGTCTACCAACTGACCCACTCTACAACCTGACCCAGTCTACCATCTGACCCAGTCTACCATCTGACCCAGTCTACCACCTGACCCACTCTACCAACTGAGCCACTCTACCAACTGAGCTAGTCTACCATCTGACCCAGTCTACCAACTGACCCAGTCTACCAACTGACCCACTCTATCAACTGACCCACTCTACCAACTGACCCACTCTACCAACTGACTCACTCTACCAACTGACCCACTCAATCAACTGACCCAGTCTACCAACTGACCCACTCTACCAACTGACCCACTCTATCAACTGACCCACTCTACCAACTGACCCAGTCTACCATCTGACCCAGTCTACCAACTGACCCAGTCCACCATCTGACCCACTCTACCATCTGATCCAGTCTACCATCTGACCCACTCTACCATCTGACCCAGTCTACCAACTGACCCACTCTATCAACTGACCCAGTCTACCATCTGACCCAGTCTACCAACTGACCCAGTCTACCATCTGACCCAGTCTACCATCTGACCCACTCTACCATCTGATCCACCTTCTCAACTGACCCAGTCTACCATATGACCCACTCTACCATCTGACCCACTCTACCATCTGATCCACTCTATCAACTGACCCAGTCTACCATCATACCCACTCTACCAACTGACCCACTCTATCAACTGACTCACTCTACCAACTGACCCATTCTACCAACTGACCCACTCTATCAACTGACCCACTCTATCAACTGACCCACTCTATCAACTGACCCAGTCTACCATCTGACCCAGTCTACCATCTGACCCAGTCTACCATCTGACCTAGTCTACCATCTGATCCACTCTATCAACAGACCCAGTCTACCACCTGACCCACTCTACCATCTGACCCACTCTACCTTCTGATCCACTCTATCAACTGACCCACTCTACCAACTGACCCACTCTACCATCTGATCCAGTCTACCATCTGACCCACTCTACCATCTGACCCAGTCTACCAACTGACCCACTCTATCAACTGACCCAGTCTACCATCTGACCCAGTCTACCAACTGACCCAGTCTACCATCTGACCCAGTCTACCATCTGACCCACGCTACCATCTGATCCACCTTATCAACTGACCCAGTCTACCATATGACCCACTCTACCATCTGACCCACTCTACCATCTGACCCAGTCTACCATCTGACCCACACTACCATCTGACCCAGTCTACCAACTGACCCACTCTACAACCTGACCCAGTCTACCATCTGACCCAGTCTACCACCTGACCCACTCTACCAACTGAGCCACTCTACCAACTGAGCTAGTCTACCATCTGACCCAGTCTACCAACTGACCCAGTCTACCAACTGACCCACTCTATCAACTGACCCACTCTACCAACTGACCCACTCTACCAACTGACTCACTCTACCAACTGACCCACTCAATCAACTGACCCAGTCTACCAACTGACCCACTCTACCAACTGACCCACTCTATCAACTGACCCACTCTACCATCTGACCCAGTCTACCAACTGACCCAGTCCACCATCTGACCCACTCTACCATCTGATCCAGTCTACCAACTGACCCACTCTATCAACTGACCCAGTCTACCATCTGACCCAGTCTACCAACTGACCCAGTCTACCAACTGACCCAGTCTACCATCTGACCCAGTCTACCATCTGACCCACTCTACCATCTGATCCACCTTATCAACTGACCCAGTCTACCATATGACCCACTCTACCATCTGACCCACTCTACCATCTGATCCACTCTATCAACTGACCCAGTCTACCATCATACCCACTCTACCAACTGACCCACTCTATCAACTGACTCACTCTACCAACTGACCCATTCTACCAACTGACCCACTCTATCAACTGACCCACTCTATCAACTGACCCACTCTATCAACTGACCCACTCTATCAACTGACCCAGTCTACCATCTGACCCAGTCTACCATCTGACCCAGTCTACCATCTGACCTAGTCTACCATCTGATCCACTCTATCAACAGACCCAGTCTACCACCTGACCCACTCTACCATCTGACCCACTCTACCTTCTGATCCACTCTATCAACTGACCCACTCTACCAACTGACCCACTCTATCAACTGACCCACTCTACCAACTTACCCAGTCTACCAACTGACCCAGTCTACCATCTGACCCACTCTACCTTCTGATCCACTCTATCAACTGACGCACTCTACCAACCGACCCACTCTATCAACTGACCCACTCTACCAACTTACCCAGTCTACCAACTGACCCAGTCTACCAACTGAGTCACTCTACCATCTGACCCAGTCTACCATCTGACCCACTCTACCATCTGACACAGTCTACCAACTGACCCACTCTACAACCCGACCCAGTCTACCATCTGACCCAGTCTACCACCTGACCTACTCTACCAACTGACCCACTCTACCAACTGACCCAGTCTACCAACTGACCCACTCTACCAACTGACCCAGTCTACCAACTAACCCACTCTACCAACTGATCCAGTCTACCAACTGACCCACTCTACCAACTGACCCAGTCTACCAACTGACCCACTCTACCAACTGAGCCACTTTACCAACGGACCCAGTCTACCAACTGACCCACTCTACCATCTGACCCAGTCTACCATCTGACCCACTCTACCATCTTACCCAGTCTACCAACTGACCCACTCTATCAACTGACCCACTCTACCAACTGACCCAGTCTACCAACTGACCCACTCTATCAACTGATCCACTCTACCACCTGACCCAGTCTACCAACTGACCCACTCTACCAACTGAGCCACTCTACCAACTGACCCAGTCTACCAACTGACCCAGTCTACCATCTGACCCAGTCTACCATCTGACCCACTCTACCATCTGACCCAGTCTACCAACTGACCCACTCTATCAACTGACCCACTCTACCAACTGACCCAGTCTACCAACTGACCCACTCTACCAACTGACCCAGTCTACCAACTGACCCACTCTATCAACAGATCCACTCTACCAACTGACCCAGTCTACCATCTGACCCACTCTACCAACTGAGCCACTCTACCAACTGAGCCACTCTACCAACTGACCCACTCTATCAACTGACCCAGTCTACCATCTGACCCAGTCTACCAACTGACCCAGTCTACCATCTGACCCAGTCTACCATCTGACCCACTCTACCATCTGATCCACTCTATCAACTGACCCAGTCTACCATCATACCCACTCTACCAACTGACCCACTCTACCAACCGACCCACTCTATCAACTGACCCACTCTACCAACTTACCCAGTCTACCATCTGACCCAGTCTACCAACTGACCCACTCTACCATCTGATCCACTCTATCAACTGACCCAATCTACCATATGACCCACTCTACCATCTGACCCACTCTACCATCTGATCCACTCTATCAACTGACCCAGTCTACCATCATAGCCACTCTACCAACTGACCCACTCTATCAACTGACTCACTCTACCAACTGACCCAGTCTACCATCTGACCCACTCTACCATCTGATCCACTCTATCAACTGACCCAGTCTACCATATCACCCACTCTACCAACTGACCCACTCTACCAACTGACCCAGTCTACCATCTGACCCAGTCTACCATCTGACCCACTCTACCATCTGACCCAGTCTACCAACTGACCCACTCTATCAACTGACCCACTCTATCAACTGACCCACTCTATCAACTTACCCAGTCTACCATCTGACCCAGTCCACCATCTGACCCACTCTACCATCTGACCCACTCTACCAACTGAGCCACTCTACCAACTGACCCAGTCTACCAACTGACCCACTCTATCAACTGACCCACTCTACCAACTGACCCAGTCTACCATCTGACCCAGTCTACCAACTGACCCAGTCCACCATCTGACCAACTCTACCATCTGATCCACTCTATCAACTGACCCAGTCTACCATATGACCCACTCTACCAACTGACCCACTCTACCAACTGACCCACTCTATCAACTGACCCACTCTACCAACT
>JAIVEL010000024.1:2204478-2305762 GCA_020466265.1 Siphamia tubifer
GCTAAACTAATGCTAAACTAACACTACACTAATGCTACACTAATGCTAAACTGATGTTAAACTGACACTACACTAATGCTACACTAATGCTAAACTGACACTACACTAATGCTACACTAATACTAAACTAACACTACACTAATGCTACACTAATGCTAAACTCATGCTAAACTGACACTACGCTAATGCTACACTAATGCTAAATTGACACTACACTAATGCTACACTGATGCTAAACTGACACTACACTAATGCTACACTAATGCTAAACTGATGCTAAACTGACACTACACTAATGCTACATTAATGCTAAACTGATGCTAAACTGACACTACACTAATGCTACATTAATGCTAAACTGATGCTAAACTGACACTACACTAATGCTACACTAATGCTAAACTGACACTACGCTAATGCTACACTAATGCTAAATTGACACTACACTAATGCTACACTATTGCTAAACTGATGCTAAACTGACACTACACTAATGCTACATTAATGCTAAACTGATGCTAAACTGACACTACGCTAATGCTACACTAATGCTAAATTGACACTACACTAATGCTACACTATTGCTAAACTGATGCTAAACTGACACTACACTAATGCTAAACTGATGCTAAACTGACACTACACTAATGCTACACTGATGCCATGCTAATGCTATGCTAATGCTACTCTAATGCTACACTGATGCTACACTAATGCTACACTGATGCTATGCTAATGCTACACTGACTGTGACTTTTATGTCAATTCTCAAATGAATGTGTCTTCTTTGAACCTTTCCTTCGGTATTTATCACCATTTATTCAAATATTATCTTCTGAATTGAGCTTTTTCTCCCACTGAAAATCATCTATTTTTCCAATGCTTAATTGACTGATCAAGAAGATGTTCATAAAAGCTCAGATTGAATTCCAAGGTTATTTTATAAAAGCAAAAAAAACTGAGGAAAATGTCAGTTCTTCAGTCCAATCTCTCATGAATTGAAAATAAACCCAGTGTTTCCATTCACTCTCATTGATCCAACTCCATGGGTTTTTACTGGTGAATCAGGGAGTGTTTCCACGGTAACTACAGAGCCTTTGAACGTCCAAATATGGTCATATGTGATGTCCATGAAAAGATGAAGAACTGTATTTAACACCAATGACTGTCATGTTCTGATAGAATGAATGGATCCATAGTTGATATGAAGTCTTAATGATTCCCCCAAAATTCCACCACTCCCATTTTTTAGGTTTCATTGTTAGATGTACATGTAATTATGTTGTAAGATATTCATGTGTTTTTGTTCCAGGGAGGAGGTGAAGCCAAAACTCTGACGCCTAAACAGTGTGTCATCATTGATGCAGGACTGGAAACCATTAAAGTAAGAACACTACAGCTGCTCAAAATACACTGCACTGCACTGCACTTCACTGTACTGCATTGTACTGTACTGTACTGCACTGCACTATACTGTAGTGTGCTGTACTGCACTACACTACACTGTACTGTACTGCACTGTACTTCACTGCACTGTACTTTACTGTGCTGTACTGTACTGCACTGTACTCTACTGTACTGTACTGCACTGTACTTCACTGTACTTCACTGCACTATACTGTACTGTACTGCACTGCACTATACTGTACTGTACTGTACTGCACTGTACTTCACTGCACTGTACTTTACTGTGCTGTACTGTACTGCACTGTACTCTACTATACTGTACTGTACTCTTCTGTACTGTACTGTACTGTACTCTACTGTACTGTACTGTACTGTACTGTACTGTACTCTACTGTTCTGTACTGTACTGTACTCTACTGTACTGTACTGCACTGTACTCTACTATACTGTACTGTACTCTTCTGTACTGTACTGTACTGTACTCTACTGTACTGTACTGTACTGTACTCTACTGTTCTGTACTGTACTGTACTTTACTGTACTGTACTGTACTCTACTCTACTGTACTGTACTGTACTGTACTCTACTGTACTGTACTGTACTGTACTGTACTCTACTGTACTGTACTGTACTGTACTCTACTGTGCTGTACTGTACTGCACTGTACTCTACTGTACTGTACTCTACTGTACTGTACTGTACTGCACTCTACTGTACTGTACTGTACTGTACTGTACTGTACTTTACTCTGAGCTGTCACAAACCCACCATGTAGTAAATAATAGAAAGACTGTGTCTATCCCCTGTGTAGTTAATAATAAACCTAATATTATTAAACCTATAGGAGTGAGACCAAATAATTTAATAAAAATAGTTTTAAGTAATAATCAGATTAAAAGAACACCTAACAATTTTATCCAATGTGGACTGATCAATATTAGATCTATTTCTTCCAAATCTCTGTTAATAAACGATCTAATTAGTGATTGCAAAATTGATATTTTAGCTCTGACTGAAACCTGGCTGCAGCAGGATGAATATGTCGCATTAAATGAATCCACGCCACCAACTCATGTGAACTATCACACAGCCAGAACCAGTGGTGGTGGTGGAGGAGTGGCAGTAATATCTCACTCCAGTTTAGGTCTTAGCCCTAAAATTAATCCTAAAATTAATCCCACTTACCACTCCTTTGAAAGTCTAGTTTCATCCATTACTTTCCCCAACTGCAGAAACCAAAAACCAGTCCTTTTTGTCCTAGTTTATGTCCCTCCTGGTCCTTATTCACAGTTTGGATCTCATCAGTCTCTGACTTTCTATCCAGTGTAGTGTTGAACTGGGATAGGATTAGAATAGTTGGTGATTTGAACATACATGTCGATAACAACACTGACTCTCTTAGTAATGCATTTAGTGACCTACTAGACGGATTAGGCTTTATCCAAAATGTTCATAAACCAACCCACATTCACAGACACACTCTCGATCTGATCTTAACACTTGGTGTTGAAATTAATGACCTGGTCGTTTTTACCCATAATCCCATACTCTCACATCACTTTTTAATGACCTTCCAGGTTTTGTTTGAGGATATTTCCACGTCAGTGATTAAAACACAAATGAAAAGGATACTATGTGACCGTGCTGTCTCAAAGTATAAAGAGTTAATTCAGTCACTATTTGTGTCTATGTCATGTGATTATGTAAAGGACACATTTAGTCCCAGTATAAGTGATGAGTTAGTCGATAGTACCATGCTCACACTACAAACTACGTTAGATACAGTCGCCTCCTTAAGTTAAAAACTACTAAAATTAGATGAACCTCCCCATGGTACAACGCTGACACTCGCTCCATTAAACAAACAACACGTAAATTAGATGCGATGGCGCCGATCCAACTTAGAAGATTCTTTCAATGGCTGTAAAAATATCTTAATAAAGTATAATCCATCTTTGCGTACAGCCAAAACTACATATTACTCATCCATAATAGAAGAAAACCAGAATAATCCTAGATTCCTGTTCAGTACTGTAGCCAGACTGACAAACAGACACACCTCCGTGGAACCAGTTATTCCATCCACGCTCCATTCTGATGATTTCCTGCAGTTCTTTAACAATAAAATATCAACTATTAGAGACAAAATAGACACATTTCTCCCAAATATTAGATCAGAAAAAGCAGTGGTTTCAAACCTAGGCCTTTTTATAAATCCCTCTGTAACACTAAATAATTTCACCACTGTAGACCAAACTGATGTCATATCTATTATCATGTCTTCCAAATCATCACCTGCCTCTTAGATCCAATTACAACTAAACTCTTTAAACAGATTCTGCCCCTAATTATTAACACTGTCCTAAATATAATTAACACTTCATTAATTACTGGATATGTGCCACAGTCATTTAAATATGCTGTTATTAAACCAATTCTGAAAAAGCCTACCCTAGATCCTGACATTTTAGCCAATTATAGGCCTATATCCAATTTGCCCTTCCTGTCAAAGGTTTTAGAACGAGTAATAGTTAAACAGCTGTGCCAATACCTGCAGGATAATAGTTTATTTGAACAGTTTCAGTCTGGCTTTCGTGCCCATCATAGCACTGAAACAACGTTAGTTAAAGTTACTAATGACTTATTATTAGCCGCTGACATGGGATTAATATGGGTCCTGGTGTTATTAGACCTTAGTGCAGCCTTTGACACCATTGACCACAGTATCTTAGTGCACAGATTAGAATGTGATATAGGTATTAGAGGAGCAGCCCTCTGCTGCTTTAAATCATATTTATCTGATCGGTACCAATTTGTTCACATCAACAAACAATCATCGCAGTCCTCCAGAGTTAATTATGGCGTTCCTCAAGGGTCAGTCCTTGGGCCTATTTTGTTTACACTATATATGCTCCCTTTAGGTAACATCATTACAAATCATGGCATTAATTTTCATTGTTATGCGGATGACACACAGCTATATTTATCGATTAAACCTGATCAGACCAGACAAATAGATAAACTAAGTACATGTGTCCAAGACATAAAGACTTGGATGAGTGACAATTATCTTTTATTGAACCCTGAAAAAAACTGAAGTCGTTATAATTGGTCCTAAAAATGCGAGAGACTCCCTAACTGACCACATAGTTACTCTGGACAACTTAAGTGGAACACCCAGTGACACAGTTAAAAATTTAGGAGTTTTATTTGATCCACATCTTTCATTCAAAGGGTCAGGGGTCAGAGGTCAGGGCACATTAACCAAACATGCAGAACAGCCTTCTTTCACCTGCGCAACATTAGCCAAAATTAGGAATATTCTGTCTAAAACGACTGCAGAAAAATTAATTCATGCATTTGTTACATCACGATTAGATTATTGTAACTCCTTACTTGTAGCGTGTCCTAAATATTCCCTAAAAAGCTTCAACTGGTTCAAAATGCAGCAGCAAGATTATTAACAGAATCAAATAGAAGAGAACACATCACCCCTGTGCTCCAAACCCTGACCCCTGACCCCTAACCCTATCACCCCTGTGCTCCAAACCCTGACCCCTGACCCCTAACCCTATGACCCCTGTGCTCCAAACCCTGACCCCTGACCCTTAACCCTATCACCCCTGTGCTCCAAACCCTGACCCCTGACCCCTAACCCTATCACCCCTGTGCTCCAAACCCTGTCCCCTGACCCTTAACCCTATCACCCCTGTGCTCCAAACCCTGACCCCTGACCCCTAACCCTATGACCCCTGTGCTCCAAACCCTGACCCCTGACCCTTAACCCTATCACCCCTGTGGTCCAAACCCTGACCCCTGACCCCTAACCCTATCACCCCTGTGCTCCAAACCCTGTCCCCTGACCCTTAACCCTATCACCCCTGTGCTCCAAACCCTGACCCCTGACCCCTAACCCTATCACCCCTGTGCTCCAAACCCTTCACTGGCTACCAGTTGAGTCTAGAATTAAATTTAAAATCCTCCTCCTTACATATAAAACCATTAATGGTATGGGTTAGGGTTAGGGGTCAGAGGTCAGGGGTTAATGGTATGGGCCCCTCTTATCTTAAAGATGATCTGGTTCCGTACCAACCCAATAGAACCCTTCGTTCTCAGAATGCAGGTTTATTGAAAGTTCCTAGGGTTTCTAAAAGTACAGTAGGAGCTAGAGCCTTTAGTTACCATGGTTACTGTCTGATGGAGCTAGAGCCTTTAGTTACCATGGTTACTGTCTTATGGAATCATCTTCCCTTTAATATTAAAGACGCAGAAACGGTCTCTACATTTAAAATTAGGCTTAAAACATTCCTGTTTGAGAAAGACTATGGTCAGGTTAGTTAAAAATGATGTGACTCATATATCATGTATACATGATGTATGAGTCACAGTTCAGTCTAGGCTGCCCTAGGAGTTAGAATGCTGGGGGAAGTACAGACACTGAGTTCTTTCTTCTCTTTCTCTCCCTCACACCTGTTTCTGTCATTTTTATAACCTATCTTTCATACCAAGTCTGTTCATGACTAGTCACCTGGTGTGTGCAGTATCCTAGGTTAATTTAGGAAAAATGTCAAAATAAAAGCTTTAACTGTGGGTTAATTTAGGGAAAATGTCAAAATAAAAGCTTTAAATGTGGGTTAATTAAGGAAAAATGTAAAGATAAAAGCTTTAAATGTGGGTTAATTTAGGAAAAATGTCAAAATAAAAGCTTTAAATGTGTGTTAATTCAGGAAAAATGTCAAAATAAAAGCTTTAAATGTAGGTTAATTTAGGAAAAATGTCAAAATAAAGGCTTTAAATGTGGGTTAATTTAGGAAAAAATGTCAAGATAAAACTTTAACTGTGGGTTAATTTAGGTAAAATGTCAAAATAAAAGCTTTAAATGTAGGTTAATTTAGGAAAAATGTCAAAATAAAAGCTTTAACTGTGGGTTAATTTAGGGAAAATGTCAAAATAAAAGCTTTAAATGTGGGTTAATTAAGGAAAAATGTAAAGATAAAAGCTTTAAATGTGGGTTAATTTAGGAAAAATGTCAAAATAAAAGCTTTAAATGTGGGTTAATTCAGGAAAAATGTCAAAATAAAAGCTTTAAATGTAGGTTAATTTAGGAAAAATGTCAAAATAAAGGCTTTAAATGTGGGTTAATTTAGGAAAAAATGTCAAGATAAAACTTTAACTGTGGGTTAATTTAGGTAAAATGTCAAAATAAAAGCTTTAAATGTAGGTTAATTTAGGAAAAATGTCAAAATAAAAGCTTTAACTGTGGGTTAATTTAGGGAAAATGTCAAAATAAAAGCTTTAAATGTGGGTTAATTAAGGAAAAATGTAAAGATAAAAGCTTTAAATGTGGGTTAATTTAGGAAAAATGTCAAAATAAAAGCTTTAAATGTGGGTTAATTCAGGAAAAATGTCAAAATAAAAGCTTTAAATGTAGGTTAATTTAGGAAAAATGTCAAAATAAAAGCTTTAACTGTGGGTTAATTTAGGGAAAATGTCAAAATAAAAGCTTTAAATGTGGGTTAATTAAGGAAAAATGTAAAGATAAAAGCTTTAAATGTGGGTTAATTTAGGAAAAATGTCAAAATAAAAGCTTTAAATGTGGGTTAATTCAGGAAAAATGTCAAAATAAAAGCTTTAAATGTAGGTTAATTTAGGAAAAATGTCAAAATAAAGGCTTTAAATGTGGGTTAATTTAGGAAAAAATGTCAAGATAAAACTTTAACTGTGGGTTAATTTAGGTAAAATGTCAAAATAAAAGCTTTAAATGTGGGTTAATTTAGGAAAAATGTAAAGATAAAAGCTTTAAATGTGGGTTAATTTAGGAAAAATGTCAAAATAAAAGCTTTAAATGTGGGTTAATTTAGGAAAAATGTCAAAATAAAAGCTTTAAATGTAGGTTAATTTAGGAAAAATGTCAAAATAAAGGCTTTAAATGTGGGTTAATTTAGGAAAAAATGTCAAGATAAAAGCTTTAAATGTGGGTTAATTTAGGGAAAATGTCAAAATAAAAGCTTTAACTGTGGGTTAATTTAGATAAAATGTCAAAATAAAAGCTTTAAATGTGGGTTAATTTAGGAAAAATGTAAAGATAAAAGCTTTAAATATGGGTTATTTAGGGAAAATGTCAAAATAAAAGCTTTAAATGTGGGCTAATTTAGAGAAAATGTCAAAATAAAAGCTTTAAATGTAGGTTAATTTAGGAAAAATGTCAAAATAAAAGCTTTAAATGTAGGTTAATTTAGGAAAAATGTCAAGATAAAAGCTTTAAGTGTGGGTTAATTTAGGAAAAATGTCAAAACAAAAGCTTTAAATGTGGGTTAATTTAGGGAAAATGTCAAAATAAAAGCTTTAAATGTGGGTTAATTAAGGAAAAATGTAAAGATAAAAGCTTTAAATGTGGGTTAATTTAGGAAAAATGTCAAAATAAAAGCTTTAAATGTGGGTTAATTTAGGAAAAATGTCAAAATAAAAGCTTTAAATGTAGGTTAATTTAGGAAAATGTCAAAATAAAAGCTTTAAATGTAGGTTAATTTAGGAAAAATGTCAAAATAAAGGCTTTAAATGTGGGTTAATTTAGGAAAAAATGTCAAGATAAAAGCTTTAAATGTGAGTTAATTTAGGGAAAATGTCAAAATAAAAGCTTTAACTGTGGGTTAATTTAGATAAAATGTCAAAATAAAAGCTTTAAATGTGGGTTAATTTAGGAAAAATGTAAAGATAAAAGCTTTAAATATGGGTTATTTAGGGAAAATGTCAAAATAAAAGCTTTAAATGTGGGCTAATTTAGAGAAAATGTCAAAATAAAAGCTTTAAATGTAGGTTAATTTAGGAAAAAATGTCAAGATAAAAGCTTTAAATGTGGGTTAATTTAGGAAAAATGTCAAGATAAAAGCTTTAAGTGTGGATTAATTTAGGAAAAATGTCAAGATAAAAGCTTTAACTGTGGGTTAATTTAGGTAAAATGTCAAAATAAAAGCTTTAAATGTGGGTTAATTTAGGAAAAAATGTAAAGATAAAAGCTTTAAATGTGGGTTAATTTAGGAAAAATGTAAAAATAAAAGCTTTAAATGTGGGTTATTTAGGAAAAATGTCAAAATAAAAGCTTTGAATGTGGTTTAATTTAGGAAAATTTTAAAAATAAAAGCTTTAAATGTGGGTTATTTAGGAAAAATGTCAAAATAAAAGCTTAAAATGTGGGTTAATTTAGGGAAAATGTCAAAATAAAAGCTTTAAAAGTGGGTTATTTAGGAAAAATGTCAAAATAAAAGCTTTAAATGTGGGTTAGTGTGTGGACGATGTGTTTGATCAAGTCACACTTCCTCAGTTTAGTAGATGTGGACAGAAAATGTAAAACCTTTAAAAATGAATGAATTTATTATCATTCTTTTCCTCAGCATTACTTCCATGCAGGAGGAAATGGACTGAAAAAATCATTTGTGGAGAAAAGTCCAGAACTGTCGAATCTGAAGTTTATTCTGTCACTGTACTGTCTGAGTACAGACAACCTTCTGAGGACATTTACTACCACCCAACACACACAAGGTATACACACACACACATAAACACACACACAAAAACACACACACAAGGTATACACACACACACACAAAAACACACACACACACAAAAACACACACACAAGGTATACACACACACACACAAAAACACACACACACACAAAAACACAGACACAAGGTATACACACACACACACAAAAACACACACACAAGGTATACACACACACACACAAAAACACACACACAAGGTATACACACACACACACAAAAACACACACACTCACACACGAACAAACAAAACACACACACACAAACACACACACACAAACACACACAAACATACACACACAGACACACAAAAACACACACACACTCACACACAAACAAACAAAACACACACACAAACACACACTTACTCACACACAAACAAACAAAACACACACAAACACACACACGTACTAAAACACACTTGTAGTGTGTACTGGTGTGTATTTCCAGTGTAACTACATTTGTTTCCTCTTTTCCTTCAGTTCATGATGGGATGGGGATCAGAATCACCGGGAATGAAAAAATACGTCCTGATCGAGGTCAGTCATTATTATTGTTCCGTGCACCTTATGATGTCACACACCAACTAAAATGTAGATGTTGTTACCAAGAGAAAGTGAGTGACAGACAGACAGCAGTCTACAGACAGACAGAAGACAGTCTACAGACAGACAGATGACAGTCTACTGACAGACGGATGACAGTCTACTGACAGATGGATGACAGTCTACTGACAGATGGATGACAGTCTACAGACAGACTGATGACAGTCTACAGACAGGTGACAGTCTACAGACAGACAGATGACAGTCTACAGACAGACAGATGACAGTCTACTGACAGATGGATGACAGTCTACAGACAGGTGACAGTCTACAGACAGACAGATGACAGTCTACAGACAGACTGATGACAGTCTACAGACAGACTGATGACAGTCTACAGACAGACGGATGACAGTCTACAGACAGACTGATGACAGTCTACAGACAGACAGATGACAGTCTACTGACAGATGGATGACAGTCTACAGACAGACTGATGACAGTCTACAGACAGGTGACAGTCTACAGACAGACAGATGACAGTCTACAGACAGACTGATGACAGTCTACAGACAGACGGATGACAGTCTACAGACAGACTGATGACAGTCTACAGACAGACGGATGACAGTCTACAGACAGACTGATGACAGTCTACAGACAGGTGACAGTCTACAGACAGACAGATGACAGTCTACTGACAGACTGATGACAGTCTACAGACAGGTGACAGTCTACAGACAGACAGATGACAGTCTACAGACAGACTGATGACAGTCTACAGACAGGTGACAGTCTACAGACAGACAGATGACAGTCTACAGACAGACATATGACGGTCTACAGACAAACAGATGAATGTCTACAGACAGACAGATGACAGTCTACAGACAGACTGATGACAGTTTACAGACAGACAGACTGATGACAGTCTACAGACAGACTGATGACAGTCTACAGACAGACAGATGACAGTCTACAGACAGACAGACTGATGACAGTCTACAGACAGACAGGTGACAGTCTACAGACAGACAGATGACAGTCTACAGACAGACTGATGACAGTCTACTGACAGACGGATGACAGTCTACAGACAGACTGATGACAGTCTACTGACAGACTGATGACAGTCTACAGACAGACTGATGACAGTCTACAGACAGACAGATGACAGTCTACTGACAGACTGATGACAGTCTACAGACAGGTGACAGTCTACAGACAGACAGATGACAGTCTACTGACAGACTGATGACAGTCTACTGACAGACGGATGACAGTCTACAGACAGACAAATGACAGTCTACAGACAGACAGATGACAGTCTACAGACAAACAGATGAATGTCTACAGACAGACAGATGACAGTCTACAGACAGACAGATGACAGTCTACAGACAAACAGATGAATGTCTACAGACAGACAGATGACAGTCTACAGACAGATGGATGACAGTCTACAGACAGACTGATGACAGTCTACAGATAGACTGATGACAGTCTACAGACAGACAGACTGATGACAGTCTACAGACAAACAGATGAATGTCTACAGACGGATGACAGTCTACAGACAGACTGATGACAGTCTACTGACAGACGGATGACAGTCTACAGACAGACTGATGACAGTCTACTGACAGACTGATGACAGTCTACAGACAGACGACAGTCTACTGACAGACGGATGACAGTCTACAGACAGATGGATGACAGTCTACAGACAGACTGATGACAGTCTACAGACAGACGGATAACAGTCTACTGACAGACGGATGACAGTCTACAGACAGATGACAGTCTACAGACAGACAGATGACAGTCTACTGACAGATGGATGACAGTCTACAGACAGACTGATGACAGTCTACAGACAGACGGATGACAGTCTACAGACAGACTGATGACAGTCTACAGACAGACAGATGACAGTCTACTGACAGACTGATGACAGTCTACAGACAGGTGACAGTCTACAGACAGACAGATGACAGTCTACAGACAGATGACAGTCTACAGACAGACAGTTGACAGTCTACAGATAGACTGATGACAGTCTACAGACAGACAGACTGATGACAGTCTACAGACAGACGACAGTCTACTGACAGACGGATGACAGTCTACAGACAGATGGATGACAGTCTACAGACAGACTGATGACAGTCTACAGACAGACGGATAACAGTCTACTGACAGACGGATGACAGTCTACAGACAGACGGATGACAGTCTACAGACAGACTGATGACAGTTTACAGACAGACAGACTGATGACAGTGTACAGACAGACTGATGACAGTTTACAGACAGACAGATGACAGTCTACAGACAGATGGATGACAGTCTACAGACAAACAGATGAATGTCTACAGACAGACGACAGTCTACAGACAGACTGATGACAGTTTACAGACAGACAGACTGATGACAGTCTACAGACAGACTGATGACAGTTTACAGACAGTTGACAGTCTACAGACAGGTGACAGTCTACAGACAGATGGATGACAGTCTACAGACAGACTGATGACAGTCTACAGACAGACAGATGACAGTCTACAGACAGACAGTTGACAGTCTACAGATAGACTGATGACAGTCTACAGACAGACAGACTGATGACAGTGTACAGACAGACTGATGACAGTTTACAGACAGACAGATGACAGTCTACAGACAGATGGATGACAGTCTACTGACAGACGGATGACAGTCTACAGACAGACAGATGACAGTTTACAGACAGACAGACTGATGACAGTCTACAGACAGACTGATGACAGTTTACAGACAGACAGATGACAGTCTACAGACAGACAGATGACAGTCTACTGACAGACTGATGACAGTCTACAGACAGGTGACAGTCTACAGACAGACAGATGACAGTCTACAGACAGACAGATGACAGTCTACAGACAGACTGATGACAGTCTACTGACAGACGGATGACAGTCTACAGACAGACGGATGACAGTCTACAGACAGACTGATGACAGTCTACAGACAGACGGATGACAGTCTACAGACAGACAGATGACAGTCTACAGACAAACAGATGAATGTCTACAGACAGACAGATGACAGTCTACAGACAGACTGATGACAGTTTACAGACAGACAGATGACAGTCTACTGACAGACTGATGACAGTCTACTGACAGACGGATGACAGTCTACAGACAGACAAATGACAGTCTACAGACAGACAGATGACAGTCTACAGACAAACAGATGAATGTCTACAGACAGACAGATGACAGTCTACAGACAGACAGATGACAGTCTACTGACAGACTGATGACAGTCTACAGACAGGTGACAGTCTACAGACAGACAGATGACAGTCTACAGACAGATGACAGTCTACAGACAGACAGTTGACAGTCTACAGATAGACTGATGACAGTCTACAGACAGACAGACTGATGACAGTCTACAGACAGACGACAGTCTACTGACAGACGGATGACAGTCTACAGACAGATGGATGACAGTCTACAGACAGACTGATGACAGTCTACAGACAGACGGATAACAGTCTACTGACAGACGGATGACAGTCTACAGACAGACGGATGACAGTCTACAGACAGACTGATGACAGTTTACAGACAGACAGACTGATGACAGTGTACAGACAGACTGATGACAGTTTACAGACAGACAGATGACAGTCTACAGACAGATGGATGACAGTCTACAGACAAACAGATGAATGTCTACAGACAGACGACAGTCTACAGACAGACTGATGACAGTTTACAGACAGACAGACTGATGACAGTCTACAGACAGACTGATGACAGTTTACAGACAGTTGACAGTCTACAGACAGGTGACAGTCTACAGACAGATGGATGACAGTCTACAGACAGACTGATGACAGTCTACAGACAGACAGATGACAGTCTACAGACAGACAGTTGACAGTCTACAGATAGAC
This sequence comes from Siphamia tubifer, assembly GCA_020466265.1. Taxonomy (NCBI): domain Eukaryota; kingdom Metazoa; phylum Chordata; class Actinopteri; order Kurtiformes; family Apogonidae; genus Siphamia; species Siphamia tubifer. The sequence continues at coordinate 2,217,945 of JAIVEL010000024.1, forward strand.
TGATGACAGTCTACAGACAGACAGACTGATGACAGTGTACAGACAGACTGATGACAGTTTACAGACAGACAGATGACAGTCTACAGACAGATGGATGACAGTCTACTGACAGACGGATGACAGTCTACAGACAGACAGATGACAGTTTACAGACAGACAGACTGATGACAGTCTACAGACAGACTGATGACAGTTTACAGACAGACAGATGACAGTCTACAGACAGACAGATGACAGTCTACTGACAGACTGATGACAGTCTACAGACAGGTGACAGTCTACAGACAGACAGATGACAGTCTACAGACAGACAGATGACAGTCTACAGACAGACTGATGACAGTCTACTGACAGACGGATGACAGTCTACAGACAGACGGATGACAGTCTACAGACAGACTGATGACAGTCTACAGACAGACGGATGACAGTCTACAGACAGACAGATGACAGTCTACAGACAAACAGATGAATGTCTACAGACAGACAGATGACAGTCTACAGACAGACTGATGACAGTTTACAGACAGACAGACTGATGACAGTGTACAGACAGACTGATGACAGTTTACAGACAGACAGATGACAGTCTACAGACAGATGGATGACAGTCTACAGACAAACAGATGAATGTCTACAGACAGACGACAGTCTACAGACAGACTGATGACAGTTTACAGACAGACAGACTGATGACAGTTTACAGACAGACTGATGACAGTTTACAGACAGACAGATGACAGTCTACAGACAGACAGAAGACAGTCTACAGACAGACAGATGACAGTCTACTGACAGACGGATGACAGTCTACTGACAGATGGATGACAGTCTACTGACAGATGGATGACAGTCTACAGACAGACAGATGACAGTCTACAGACAGACAGTTGACAGTCTACAGATAGACTGATGACAGTCTACAGACAGACAGACTGATGACAGTCTACAGACAGACGACAGTCTACTGACAGACGGATGACAGTCTACAGACAGATGGATGACAGTCTACAGACAGACTGATGACAGTCTACAGACAGACGGATAACAGTCTACTGACAGACGGATGACAGTCTACAGACAGACGGATGACAGTCTACAGACAGACTGATGACAGTTTACAGACAGACAGACTGATGACAGTGTACAGACAGACTGATGACAGTTTACAGACAGACAGATGACAGTCTACAGACAGATGGATGACAGTCTACAGACAAACAGATGAATGTCTACAGACAGACGACAGTCTACAGACAGACTGATGACAGTTTACAGACAGACAGACTGATGACAGTCTACAGACAGACTGATGACAGTTTACAGACAGTTGACAGTCTACAGACAGGTGACAGTCTACAGACAGATGGATGACAGTCTACAGACAGACTGATGACAGTCTACAGACAGACAGATGACAGTCTACAGACAGACAGTTGACAGTCTACAGATAGACTGATGACAGTCTACAGACAGACAGACTGATGACAGTGTACAGACAGACTGATGACAGTTTACAGACAGACAGATGACAGTCTACAGACAGATGGATGACAGTCTACTGACAGACGGATGACAGTCTACAGACAGACAGATGACAGTTTACAGACAGACAGACTGATGACAGTCTACAGACAGACTGATGACAGTTTACAGACAGACAGATGACAGTCTACAGACAGACAGATGACAGTCTACTGACAGACTGATGACAGTCTACAGACAGGTGACAGTCTACAGACAGACAGATGACAGTCTACAGACAGACAGATGACAGTCTACAGACAGACTGATGACAGTCTACTGACAGACGGATGACAGTCTACAGACAGACGGATGACAGTCTACAGACAGACTGATGACAGTCTACAGACAGACGGATGACAGTCTACAGACAGACAGATGACAGTCTACAGACAAACAGATGAATGTCTACAGACAGACAGATGACAGTCTACAGACAGACTGATGACAGTTTACAGACAGACAGACTGATGACAGTGTACAGACAGACTGATGACAGTTTACAGACAGACAGATGACAGTCTACAGACAGATGGATGACAGTCTACAGACAAACAGATGAATGTCTACAGACAGACGACAGTCTACAGACAGACTGATGACAGTTTACAGACAGACAGACTGATGACAGTTTACAGACAGACTGATGACAGTTTACAGACAGACAGATGACAGTCTACAGACAGACAGAAGACAGTCTACAGACAGACAGATGACAGTCTACTGACAGACGGATGACAGTCTACTGACAGATGGATGACAGTCTACTGACAGATGGATGACAGTCTACAGACAGACTGATGACAGTCTACAGACAGGTGACAGTCTACAGACAGACAGATGACAGTCTACAGACAGACAGATGACAGTCTACTGACAGATGGATGACAGTCTACAGACAGACTGATGACAGTCTACAGACAGGTGACAGTCTACAGACAGACAGATGACAGTCTACAGACAGACAGATGACAGTCTACTGACAGATGGATGACAGTCTACAGACAGACTGATGACAGTCTACAGACAGGTGACAGTCTACAGACAGACAGATGACAGTCTACAGACAGACTGATGACAGTCTACAGACAGACGGATGACAGTCTACAGAAAGACTGATGACAGTCTACAGACAGACAGATGACAGTCTACTGACAGATGGATGACAGTCTACAGACAGACTGATGACAGTCTACAGACAGGTGACAGTCTACAGACAGACAGATGACAGTCTACAGACAGACTGATGACAGTCTACAGACAGACGGATGACAGTCTACAGACAGACTGATGACAGTCTACAGACAGACGGATGACAGTCTACAGAGAGACAGATGGCAGTCTACTGACAGACTGATGACAGTCTACAGACAGGTGACAGTCTACAGACAGACAGATGACAGTCTACAGACAGACTGATGACAGTCTACAGACAGGTGACAGTCTACAGACAGACAGATGACAGTCTACAGACAGACATATGACAGTCTACAGACAGGTGACAGTCTACAGACAGACAGATGACAGTCTACAGACAGACATATGACGGTCTACAGACAAACAGATGAATGTCTACAGACAGACAGATGACGGTCTACAGACAAACAGATGAATGTCTACAGACAAACAGATGACAGTCTACAGACAGACAGACTGATGACAGTCTACAGACAGACAGGTGACAGTCTACAGACAGACAGATGACAGTCTACAGACAGACTGATGACAGTCTACTGACAGACGGATGACAGTCTACAGACAGACTGATGACAGTCTACTGACAGACAGATGACAGTCTACAGACAGACATATGACGGTCTACAGACAAACAGATGAATGTCTACAGACAGACAGATGACAGTCTACAGACAGACTGATGACAGTCTACAGACAGACAGATGACAGTCTACAGACAGACAGACTGATGACAGTCTACAGACAAACAGATGAATGTCTACAGACAGACAGATGACAGTCTACAGACAGATGGATGACAGTCTACAGACAGACTGATGACAGTCTACAGATAGACTGATGACAGTCTACAGACAGACAGACTGATGACAGTCTACAGACAACCAGATGAATGTCTACAGACGGATGACAGTCTACAGACAGACTGATGACAGTCTACTGACAGACGGATGACAGTCTACAGACAGACTGATGACAGTCTACTGACAGACTGATGACAGTCTACAGACAGACGACAGTCTACTGACAGACGGATGACAGTCTACAGACAGATGGATGACAGTCTACAGACAGACTGATGACAGTCTACAGACAGACGGATAACAGTCTACTGACAGACGGATGACAGTCTACAGACAGACGGATGACAGTCTACTGACAGGCTGATGACAGTCTACAGACAGATGACAGTCTACAGACAGACAGATGACAGTCTACTGACAGATGGATGACAGTCTACAGACAGACTGATGACAGTCTACTGACAGACTGATGACAGTCTACAGACAGACTGATGACAGTCTACAGACAGACAGATGACAGTCTACTGACAGACTGATGACAGTCTACAGACAGGTGACAGTCTACAGACAGACAGATGACAGTCTACTGACAGACTGATGACAGTCTACTGACAGACGGATGACAGTCTACAGACAGACAAATGACAGTCTACAGACAGACAGATGACAGTCTACAGACAAACAGATGAATGTCTACAGACAGACAGATGACAGTCTACAGACAGACAGATGACAGTCTACAGACAAACAGATGAATGTCTACAGACAGACAGATGACAGTCTACAGACAGATGGATGACAGTCTACAGACAGACTGATGACAGTCTACAGATAGACTGATGACAGTCTACAGACAGACAGACTGATGACAGTCTACAGACAAACAGATGAATGTCTACAGACAGACAGATGACAGTCTACAGACAGACTGATGACAGTCTACTGACAGACGGATGACAGTCTACAGACAGACGACAGTCTACTGACAGACGGATGACAGTCTACAGACAGATGGATGACAGTCTACAGACAGACTGATGACAGTCTACAGACAGACGGATAACAGTCTACTGACAGACGGATGACAGTCTACAGACAGACGGATGACAGTCTACTGACAGGCTGATGACAGTCTACAGACAGATGACAGTCTACAGACAGACAGATGACAGTCTACTGACAGATGGATGACAGTCTACAGACAGACTGATGACAGTCTACAGACAGACGGATGACAGTCTACAGACAGACTGATGACAGTCTACAGACAGACAGATGACAGTCTACTGACAGACTGATGACAGTCTACAGACAGGTGACAGTCTACAGACAGACAGATGACAGTCTACAGACAGATGACAGTCTACAGACAGACAGTTGACAGTCTACAGATAGACTGATGACAGTCTACAGACAGACAGACTGATGACAGTCTACAGACAGACGACAGTCTACTGACAGACGGATGACAGTCTACAGACAGATGGATGACAGTCTACAGACAGACTGATGACAGTCTACAGACAGACGGATAACAGTCTACTGACAGACGGATGACAGTCTACAGACAGACGGATGACAGTCTACAGACAGACTGATGACAGTTTACAGACAGACAGACTGATGACAGTGTACAGACAGACTGATGACAGTTTACAGACAGACAGATGACAGTCTACAGACAGATGGATGACAGTCTACAGACAAACAGATGAATGTCTACAGACAGACGACAGTCTACAGACAGACTGATGACAGTTTACAGACAGACAGACTGATGACAGTCTACAGACAGACTGATGACAGTTTACAGACAGACAGTTGACAGTCTACAGACAGGTGACAGTCTACAGACAGATGGATGACAGTCTACAGACAGACTGATGACAGTCTACAGACAGACAGATGACAGTCTACAGACAGACAGTTGACAGTCTACAGATAGACTGATGACAGTCTACAGACAGACAGACTGATGACAGTGTACAGACAGACTGATGACAGTTTACAGACAGACAGATGACAGTCTACAGACAGATGGATGACAGTCTACTGACAGACGGATGACAGTCTACAGACAGACAGATGACAGTTTACAGACAGACAGACTGATGACAGTCTACAGACAGACTGATGACAGTTTACAGACAGACAGATGACAGTCTACAGACAGACAGATGACAGTCTACTGACAGACTGATGACAGTCTACAGACAGGTGACAGTGTACAGACAGACAGATGACAGTCTACAGACAGACAGATGACAGTCTACAGACAGACTGATGACAGTCTACTGACAGACGGATGACAGTCTACAGACAGACGGATGACAGTCTACAGACAGACTGATGACAGTCTACAGACAGACGGATGACAGTCTACAGACAGACAGATGACAGTCTACAGACAAACAGATGAATGTCTACAGACAGACAGATGACAGTCTACAGACAGACTGATGACAGTTTACAGACAGACAGACTGATGACAGTGTACAGACAGACTGATGACAGTTTACAGACAGACAGATGACAGTCTACAGACAGATGGATGACAGTCTACAGACAAACAGATGAATGTCTACAGACAGACGACAGTCTACAGACAGACTGATGACAGTTTACAGACAGACAGACTGATGACAGTTTACAGACAGACTGATGACAGTTTACAGACAGACAGATGACAGTCTACAGACAGACGGATGACAGTCTACAGACAGACAGATGACAGTCTCCAGACAGACTGATGACAGTCTACAGACAGACAGATGACAGTCTACAGACAGACTGATGACAGTCTACAGACAGACAGATGACAGTCTACAGACAGACGGATGACAGTCTACAGACAGACTGATGACAGTCTACAGACAGACAGGTGACAGTCTACAGACAGACAGATGACAGTCTACAAACAGACAGATGACAGTCTACTGACAGACGGATGACAATCTACAGACAGACAGATGACAGTCTACTGACAGATGGATGACAGTCTACAGACAGACTGATGACAGTCTACAGACAGACAGATGACAGTCTACAGACAGACGGATGACAGTCTACAGACAGACTGATGACAGTCTACAGACAGGTGACAGTCTACAGACAGACAGATGACAGTCTACAGACAGACTGATGACAGTCTACAGACAGACGGATGACAGTCTACAGACAGACTGATGACAGTCTACAGACAGACGGATGACAGTCTACAGACAGACAGATGACAGTCTACTGACAGACTGATGACAGTCTACAGACAGGTGACAGTCTACAGACAGACAGATGACAGTCTACAGACAGACTGATGACAGTCTACAGACAGGTGACAGTCTACAGACAGACAGATGACAGTCTACAGACAGACATATGACAGTCTACAGACAGGTGACAGTCTACAGACAGACAGATGACAGTCTACAGACAGACATATGACGGTCTACAGACAAACAGATGAATGTCTACAGACAGACAGATGACGGTCTACAGACAAACAGATGAATGTCTACAGACAAACAGATGACAGTCTACAGACAGACAGACTGATGACAGTCTACAGACAGACAGGTGACAGTCTACAGACAGACAGATGACAGTCTACAGACAGACTGATGACAGTCTACTGACAGACGGATGACAGTCTACAGACAGACTGATGACAGTCTACTGACAGACAGATGACAGTCTACAGACAGACATATGACGGTCTACAGACAAACAGATGAATGTCTACAGACAGACAGATGACAGTCTACAGACAGACTGATGACAGTCTACAGACAGACAGATGACAGTCTACAGACAGACAGACTGATGACAGTCTACAGACAGACAGGTGACAGTCTACAGACAGACAGATGACAGTCTACAGACAGACTGATGACAGTCTACTGACAGACGGATGACAGTCTACAGACAGACTGATGACAGTCTACTGACAGACTGATGACAGTCTACAGACAGACTGATGACAGTCTACAGACAGACAGATGACAGTCTACTGACAGACTGATGACAGTCTACAGACAGACTGATGACAGTCTACAGACAGACAGATGACAGTCTACTGACAGACTGATGACAGTCTACTGACAGACGGATGACAGTCTACAGACAGACAAATGACAGTCTACAGACAGACAGATGACAGTCTACAGACAAACAGATGAATGTCTACAGACAGACAGATGACAGTCTACAGACAGACAGATGACAGTCTACAGACAAACAGATGAATGTCTACAGACAGACAGATGACAGTCTACAGACAGATGGATGACAGTCTACAGACAGACTGATGACAGTCTACAGATAGACTGATGACAGTCTACAGACAGACAGACTGATGACAGTCTACAGACAAACAGATGAATGTCTACAGACGGATGACAGTCTACAGACAGACTGATGACAGTCTACTGACAGACGGATGACAGTCTACAGACAGACTGATGACAGTCTACTGACAGACTGATGACAGTCTACAGACAGACGACAGTCTACTGACAGACGGATGACAGTCTACAGACAGATGGATGACAGTCTACAGACAGACTGATGACAGTCTACAGACAGACGGATAACAGTCTACTGACAGACGGATGACAGTCTACAGACAGACGGATGACAGTCTACTGACAGGCTGATGACAGTCTACAGACAGATGACAGTCTACAGACAGACAGATGACAGTCTACTGACAGATGGATGACAGTCTACAGACAGACTGATGACAGTCTACAGACAGACGGATGACAGTCTACAGACAGACTGATGACAGTCTACAGACAGACTGATGACAGTCTACAGACAGACTGATGACAGTTTACAGACAGACAGATGACAGTCTACAGACAGACAGATGACAGTCTACTGACAGACTGATGACAGTCTACAGACAGGTGACAGTGTACAGACAGACAGATGACAGTCTACAGACAGGTGACAGTCTACAGACAGACAGATGACAGTCTACTGACAGACTGATGACAGTCTACTGACAGACGGATGACAGTCTACAGACAGACAAATGACAGTCTACAGACAGACAGATGACAGTCTACAGACAAACAGATGAATGTCTACAGACAGACAGATGACAGTCTACAGACAGACAGATGACAGTCTACAGACAAACAGATGAATGTCTACAGACAGACAGATGACAGTCTACAGACAGATGGATGACAGTCTACAGACAGACTGATGACAGTCTACAGATAGACTGATGACAGTCTACAGACAGACAGACTGATGACAGTCTACAGACAAACAGATGAATGTCTACAGACAGACAGATGACAGTCTACAGACAGACTGATGACAGTCTACTGACAGACGGATGACAGTCTACAGACAGACTGATGACAGTCTACTGACAGACTGATGACAGTCTACAGACAGACGACAGTCTACTGACAGACGGATGACAGTCTACAGACAGATGGATGACAGTCTACAGACAGACTGATGACAGTCTACAGACAGACGGATAACAGTCTACTGACAGACGGATGACAGTCTACAGACAGACGGATGACAGTCTACTGACAGGCTGATGACAGTCTACAGACAGATGACAGTCTACAGACAGACAGATGACAGTCTACTGACAGATGGATGACAGTCTACAGACAGACTGATGACAGTCTACAGACAGACGGATGACAGTCTACAGACAGACTGATGACAGTCTACAGACAGACAGATGACAGTCTACTGACAGACTGATGACAGTCTACAGACAGGTGACAGTCTACAGACAGACAGATGACAGTCTACAGACAGATGACAGTCTACAGACAGACAGTTGACAGTCTACAGATAGACTGATGACAGTCTACAGACAGACAGACTGATGACAGTCTACAGACAGACGACAGTCTACTGACAGACGGATGATAGTCTACAGACAGATGGATGACAGTCTACAGACAGACTGATGACAGTCTACAGACAGACGGATAACAGTCTACTGACAGACGGATGACAGTCTACAGACAGACGGATGACAGTCTACAGACAGACTGATGACAGTTTACAGACAGACAGACTGATGACAGTGTACAGACAGACTGATGACAGTTTACAGACAGACAGATGACAGTCTACAGACAGATGGATGACAGTCTACAGACAAACAGATGAATGTCTACAGACAGACGACAGTCTACAGACAGACTGATGACAGTTTACAGACAGACAGACTGATGACAGTCTACAGACAGACTGATGACAGTTTACAGACAGACAGTTGACAGTCTACAGACAGGTGACAGTCTACAGACAGATGGATGACAGTCTACAGACAGACTGATGACAGTCTACAGACAGACAGATGACAGTCTACAGACAGACAGTTGACAGTCTACAGATAGACTGATGACAGTCTACAGACAGACAGACTGATGACAGTGTACAGACAGACTGATGACAGTTTACAGACAGACAGATGACAGTCTACAGACAGATGGATGACAGTCTACTGACAGACGGATGACAGTCTACAGACAGACAGATGACAGTTTACAGACAGACAGACTGATGACAGTCTACAGACAGACTGATGACAGTTTACAGACAGACAGATGACAGTCTACAGACAGACAGATGACAGTCTACTGACAGACTGATGACAGTCTACAGACAGGTGACAGTGTACAGACAGACAGATGACAGTCTACAGACAGACAGATGACAGTCTACAGACAGACTGATGACAGTCTACTGACAGACGGATGACAGTCTACAGACAGACGGATGACAGTCTACAGACAGACTGATGACAGTCTACAGACAGACGGATGACAGTCTACAGACAGACAGATGACAGTCTACAGACAAACAGATGAATGTCTACAGACAGACAGATGACAGTCTACAGACAGACTGATGACAGTTTACAGACAGACAGACTGATGACAGTGTACAGACAGACTGATGACAGTTTACAGACAGACAGATGACAGTCTACAGACAGATGGATGACAGTCTACAGACAAACAGATGAATGTCTACAGACAGACGACAGTCTACAGACAGACTGATGACAGTTTACAGACAGACAGACTGATGACAGTTTACAGACAGACTGATGACAGTTTACAGACAGACAGATGACAGTCTACAGACAGACGGATGACAGTCTACAGACAGACAGATGACAGTCTCCAGACAGACTGATGACAGTCTACAGACAGACAGATGACAGTCTACAGACAGACTGATGACAGTCTACAGACAGACAGATGACAGTCTACAGACAGACGGATGACAGTCTACAGACAGACTGATGACAGTCTACAGACAGACAGGTGACAGTCTACAGACAGACAGATGACAGTCTACAAACAGACAGATGACAGTCTACTGACAGACGGATGACAATCTACAGACAGACAGATGACAGTCTACTGACAGATGGATGACAGTCTACAGACAGACTGATGACAGTCTACAGACAGACAGATGACAGTCTACAGACAGACGGATGACAGTCTACAGACAGACTGATGACAGTCTACAGACAGACAGATGACAGTCTACTGACAGATGGATGACAGTCTACAGACAGACGGATGACAGTCTACAGACAGACGGATGACAGTCTACAGACAGACAGATGACAGTCTACAGACAGATTGATAACAGTCTACAGACAGACTGATGACAGTCTACAGACAGATGGATGACAGTCTACAGACAGACTGATGACAGTCTACTGACAGACTGATGACAGTCTACAGACAGACTGATGACAGTCTACTGACAGACGGATGACAGTCTACTGACAGACGGATGACAGTCTACTGACAGACTGATGACAGTCTACTGACAGACGGATGACAGTCTACAGACAGACTGATGACAGTCTACAGACAGACTGATGACAGTCTACTGACAGACTGATGACAGTCTACAGACAGACTGATGACAGTCTACAGACAGACGGATGACAGTCTACAGACAGACTGATGACAGTCTACAGACAGACAGATGACAGTCTACTGACAGATGGATGACAGTCTACAGACAGACTGATGACAGTCTACAGACAGACGGATGACAGTCTACAGACAGACTGATGACAGTCTACAGACAGACAGATGACAGTCTACAGACAGACAGATGACAGTCTACAGACAGACAGATGACAGTCTGATGACATGACTACAAATTCGATTATCGACCAGCGACCTGGTGTGTCCTGGTACCAAGTGCACTGATGGACATCCTTATGTTTGAACTCCATGAACACACGTATATATTTAATCAAACTTTTTTACAAAATATTTATTTTTTATATTTTTGAAAAGCCTCACGTACCCCCTGCAGTACCTACATGTACTCCCAGGGATACACATCATGATAGCCCTGGTGTTTTTTTAATTAATTAATTAATTCGTGTTTCTTTTCGTTTGATGTATTTGTATTTGTTTTTAACATATATATTACATTATTGACAGTTAATACTTGTGTTTGTGTTGTTGGTGCAGGTTCAGGGTTAGAGAAGCCCATGGGTGAAGCCGTGCTGCAGATCGACATGTTACTGGGAAAAGAGCGAAAGGTTAATGTTAGAGGTGAGAACCACTTCATACACCCCCGAATGAAAGAACACAGACCCCCCACCCTCCCAGGAGGTCTGCCAAGGCTGTTATAGTATCGTACTGTAGTTTTATCCAGTGATGGTGGAAATCCAGTGACGAAATCGACAGAAATATGTGACCAGGGCGATATGGGTACCATAAGGGGCATTAATAACCCTGTAGGCAGTAATCTGGATGTCTTACTGGTCACACAGGTGGTGCAGGCCGCCACATACTCAGAAATGCCCTTTTGCATCTTGGACAACCAGAACCGTCTCTGGATGATGCTCAGGGTCTGAAGGTTTCCTGGGTGACAGGTGGACTTGGAGGCATGGGTCCAGTGAATAACCCCTCTTAATTTCCTGGTGGAATGTTAGAAGGGCTACCTGTGTTCCCGGTGGCCTACCTGTGGTCCTGGTGGCCTACCTGTGGTCCTGGTGGCCTCCCGTACTAGATGCTCCAACCCTGCAGGTTCTTGAAAGAATGATCTCCACGGGTTGACCTGGAAGAAATAACCTGGACAAGTTTGACATTTATGGACCCGGGTCTGAATTAGAGAGAGAGAGAGAGAGAGAGACTTAGATTTTCATCACAAACGAAATTTCGTTTCAATGACTCAAGCACAGCAGGTATTTCCGACTAAATCAAAAGTTAAAAAAAATTATATATAACTGTAAAAATATATACACAATAAATACACCGTACAGAAACCTTAAAGAAGAGAGGACAGTCGGGATGTATATAGCTATAGAGCTATTATTGCACAGTTGTTAAAGTAATAAATAGTAATAAATTACAGTTTCTATGGATTGCACTTGATATAATATATTGCACAATAGTCCTGAGTGTGTGTATGAGTGGAGGAGGGAGGGGAAGTGGTCATCTGGCATTAAGCAGTCTTATGGCATGTGGGAAGAAACTGTTTGTGAGTCTGGTGGTTCTGCACCGCATGCTGCGGAATCTCCTGCCAGACTTCAGCAGAGAGAACAGGCCATGATGTGGGTGGGAGGGGTCACTGATGATGTTGTGGGCCCTGGTCAGGCAGCGATTCTTTGCAATGTCCTGGAGAGGAGGAAGTGGAGTCCCGATGATTTTCTCCGCTGTCCTCACCACCCTCTGTAGAGATTTCCAGTCCGAGGCACTACAGGCTGCTGACCAGACTGAGATGCAGCTGCTCAGGATGCTCTCTATAGTACCTCTGTAGAAGGTGGTGAGGATGGGGGTGGGTAGTTGCACTCTCCTCATCCGGCGAAGAAAGTGCATGCGCTGCTGGGCCTTCTTTACCAGACTGCCAGTGTGTTTGGACCAGGTTAGAGAGTCTGTTATCTGGACTCCCAGGAACCTGGTGCTGCTGACGACCTCCACTGCTGCGTTGTTGATGGTGAGAGGGGTGTGGCTGGGCCGATTCTTCCTGAAGTCCACGATGATCTCTTTTGTTTTGGAGACGTTCAGGATGAGGTTGTTGGTGTTGCACCAGGCTGCCAGGTGTTTCACCTCCTCTCTGTAGGCCCGCTCATCATTGTTTGTGATGAGGCCCACTACTGTTGTGTCGTCTGCGTACTTCACAATGTGGTTTGTAGTGGACCTGGCGTGGCAGTCATGTGTCTTCAAAGTGAACAGCAGCGGACTCAGGACACAGCCCTGAGGGGAGCCGGTGCTCAGGGAGATGACACTGGAGACGTTGTTTCCCACCCGTACATACTGAGGCCTGTTGGTGAGGAAGTCAAGCAGCCAGTTGCAGAGGTGGGTATTATATCCAAGGGGGGACAGTTTGCTTATCATGTGCTGTGGAATGATGGTATTGAATGCGGAGCTAAAGTCCAGGAACAGCATCCGCACGTGCGTGTTGTTCCCTTCCAGATGCTCCAGGCTCCGGTGGATTGTGGAGGAGATGGCATCCTCTGTGGAGCGGTTGCGGCGATAAGCAAACTGGTACGGGTCAAATGTTGATGGGAGACTAGAGACCATGTGATCTTTTACCAGCCTCTCGAAGCACTTCATCATGATTGGTGTAAGTGCTTTATATTATAAAGTTGAATCTAGTAAAAATCAGCAACCTGAGACGTTCTGAGATCAGACCCAAATGCAGACTGCACAAAAAATACAGTTCAGTCTTCTGTTTAATAAACATTGAAATAAAACAATGTTCAAAGGAATAATGCTCAAGGGGAAGACAAGGGTTCGATGTCGGGGAGTCAGAAACAGGAGGCGGAGTGTGTGGTCAGAGTACGGGAGCGTGGGTCGATTACCAGGGAAGTGGGCTGGAGTGTGGTCAGAGTTCGGGAGCGTGGTCGGGGACAGGCAGAGGCTCAGATCCAGGAATCAGAGACAGTAGCGTAGTCAGATGGAAGTAGGGTCGAGGTCGGAGGCAGGCAGAACTAGGTCAGGAACGGAACACAGGTAAAACAGACAAAATAACATGCTGGAAGGTCTTGACTGGAATCATCTTCCCTTTAATATTAAAGATGCCGACACAGTCTCTACATTTAAAATTAGGCTTAAAACATTCCTGTTTGAGAAAGACTATGGTCAGGTTAGTTAAAAAATTATGTGGTGTATGAGTCACAGTTCAGTCTAGGCTGCCCTAGGAGTTAGAATGCTGGGGGAAGTACAGACACTGAGTTCTTTCTTTCTTCTCTTTCTCTCTCTCACATCTGTTTCTGTCATTTTTATAACCTATCTTTCATACCAAGTCTGTTCATGACTAGTCACCTGGTGTCCCCTTTCCCCCCTCCCCCCCCTGGGGGGAGTGGTGGCTCTCCTGACAGTGTCTGCACGGGAGCCATGGACGACAGGATCTGCAGTATCTCGCCTGTGCTGACCTGTGACCCCGGACCACTGCCCCTGCCTGTCTGGACCAGCCCCCCCCCCTTCATTTATAAATGGACGTTCATCTATAGTCTGTCCGTCCATGGGAGTGGATCTGTCCTTCAATGTGGTTCTCCTCGAGATTTCTTATTTTTCCCACTGGGTTTGGAAGTTTTTTCTTGCCGAGAAGGAGGGTCTAAGGACAGGGGGAGGGTCTAAGGACAGGGGGAGGGTCTAAGGACAGGGGATGCTTGGAACTTTTTCATGTATCTCTGTAGTTGATTGTGTTTTTCTAAAGCCCTTTGAGATGACTTTGTTGTGATTTAGGGCTTTATAAATAAAATTGAATTGAATTGAATTGACTGGCAAAAATGATCTGGCAAAGGACAGACACACAGAGCAGGCTTATATACAGACCCCTGATCACTCACAGGTGACAGCAATAAGAATTAGGACAAAGGTGACAGTGACACAGGAAAACAGAGCAGGAAAAACGGACCAAACAGAAGAGAGACAACATACACAGAGACACATAACCATGACACAACCACCTGGCCTGTCGAGGATTCATGCTGTCTTTAGGTATTCCAAGTTCTTGTGGTCAGTCCATACTAAAAATTGTCCTCCAGTTAATGTCGCTACACTTTGATGTCTAACAACTCCCGATTTTAGGAAAACTGAAAAAATGCATGACTGTGGCTCAGTTAGTAAAGTGGGTCGTTAGGGTCAAAGGTTAAAACTGTGGCTCAGTTGGTAAAGTGGGTCATTAGGGTCAAAGGTTAAAGCTGTGGCTCAGTTGGTAGAGTGGGTCGCCCAATGACTGAGAGGTTGGCGGTTCACGTCCCAGCTCTGGCTGTCCACATGTTGAAGTGTCCTTGGGCAAGACACTGAACCCTGACTTAGGCCCCCAGTAGGACTGACCTTTGACCTTAGAAACCTACTGGTGTATGAATGTGTGTGTGAATGGGTGAATGTGAAGCTAATGTAAAGAGCTTTGAACCATGAAGGTGGAAAAGAACTATATAAGTGCAGAACATTTACCATTTATTTTTCCTTTTGGTTTTGGAAACAAATAATGAAGAAATGAGTTGTTTTTTCATTGTCTTATTTTTGGTTTTATTTTGAAAAATGGATGATACATGGATTCTGGAGGCAGGTGTGGGCCATTTAGTACTATCTTCACCTTCCAAAACCTTAGCAAAAAAGCTTTAAATGTTTATAGCTTAAAGTTTATACCTTAGGAGATGGTGGAAGGTATCAGCAGTCATCCTAAAATAGTGAAAATGCCTCTCCTCATCCATCTGACACATAGATAGCACCAATGACACCAATTCACCACCAACTATCCTCCTTGTATTCGTCATGGTCTTCATTTCAGGACCGGACAGGGGGATTAACCTTTGCCTAGAAGGGGTGGAGCCTGGGCGAAGATTGATGGTGCAATCGTTTGGTCTGTGAGGTGTGAGTTTAGTGACTTTGGCTTTATTGAAAACTTGTTTTAGATTGCAATAACATGAAGGAACCTTGTCCAATGCAGGAAAAACTGGGTCTGGATCTGGAATTTCAGTAGTGGTGATAATAGCTGTGCTATTGTCTGTGTCTGTTGAAAGGTTAGGTTTATGAGCAGAAAAACAGGTTGTCTGACAAACCGAGCCCCAATCCAAAATTTGTCGTGAGCTCCAATCAACCCGTGGGTTATTTTTTTGACAGTCATGGAAGGCCTAGGATCAGTGGCTGAGTGGTAGATGGAAAAATACGAAACTTATATTTTCCGTGTGACACGCTCGAGTTTCGAATAATATTTGAATAGTTTGTAGCAAATTTCAAATAGTGTTTTGGACCAAAAGTCACATTCCTAGCACAGAAATGCCAAGACACAGGAGTAAGAACGCTCATCTGGGTGCAACGAACACACACACCGCACTTACATAGGGAAGAGGAACAGGTGGACACAATCACACAGGTGGGAAAAACAACACTGGGGGCAGGAAGCAAAACTAGACAATGTGCACACAGACCCACATTATAAAATAAAAGCCCAGGACACCAACAAAGACAAAATATAAAGAGAACACAGAAAGACTAACTAAAAAAGTCCACTTTTTATCTCATCATTTTTACCTCACTGAACCTGTCTGTCTACCTGTCTGTTTGTCTGCCTGTCTAGTTATCGCTGTCAATGATATGAAGTGGCAGACGTCAGGAATGTTCCGACCTTTCGTTGAAGTCTCGATGGTTGGCCCGTTCCTCTCCGACAAGAAACGCAAGTTTACCACCAAGTCCAAGAACAACAGTTGGACGGCAAAGTTCAATGAGTCCTTCCAGTTGTGAGTTTTTCCTCTTCTCTATACCCGCACTATATGAGTTTGGGTTGATGTTGTGTTCTTCTGACTGTTCTAGTGTTTGTGTTGACAGTCGTGTTCTTCTAATCATTCTAGTGTTCTAGGTAAAGAATCCACCGACTGCTACGAACTCCAGCTGATGGTCAAAGACTACTGCTTCGGTCGGGCGGACCGGGTGGTGGGCATGGCTGTGGTCCAGCTGCGTGATGTGGCTGACCGTAAGAGCTGCGTGGTGTGGTGTCCTCTGGGTCCACGAGTCCACACCGACCAAACCGGACTGACAGTGATACGCATCCTGTCGCAGAGGAACAACGACGAAGTGGCCAAAGAGTTTGTTAAATTAAAGTCTGAGACGCGTCCTGTGGAGGAAGGACGATGAGTGACCCGGACTGGACCAGGACTAAGACTAACCCAGGACCAGAACACACTGGACATGTCAATGTTCAACAGGAAACACTGGACATGTTAATATTTTCTTCACAATAAAAGTCTCATAAATGGAACCAGATACGAAGTGTTTATATTTTCTTCAGATTTTGCACCATAATCAGATTAACTTTTCGTAAAATTGTTCGTACACTAGACTACGTACATGTTTACATATGTACAGACATAAAAGATGTAAAAAATTATCTCATTAAACTGTTAAACTGACATCATATACATATATATATATATATATATATATATATATATATATAAAAATGTTCCTCTCACCCCACCTGGGCGGTGTCTCCTTCAGACTCGGGTCCTCTACCAGAGGTCTGGGAGCCTGAGGGTTCTGTGCAGGATCTTAGCTGTTCCTAACAATGTTCTCTTTTGGACACAGATCTCTGATGTTGTTCCTGGTATCTGCTGGAGACATTGTCCCAGCTTGGGGGTCACTGCCCCTAGTGCCCCCATCACTACTGGTACCACTGTTGCCTTCACACTCCACATTTTCTCTAACTCCTCTTTCAGTCCTTGGTATTTCTCTTCTCTTCTCATGTTCTTTCTTTCTCATGTTGCTATCACTGGGGACTGCTACATCTATCACCACCACTGTCTTCTCATGTTTATCCACCACCACTATGTCAGGCTGATTGGCCATCACCATCTTGTCAGTCTGGATCTGGAAGTCCCACAGGATCTTGGCCTGTTTGTTCTCTGTCACCTTTGGGGGGTTCTCCCATCTTGACCCTGGGACCTCCAGTCCATATTCTTTACAGATGTTCCTGTACAGTATGTCCTCTACCTGGTTATGTCTCTCCATGTATGCCTTACCTGCCACCATCTTACACCCTGCTGTGAGTTTCCTTGTCTTGATATCAGTGGCTTGTATCTCTTCCAGTGTCCAGGATATTATCCCAGCTGGGTATCTGATTACTGGCAGGGCATAGGTGTTAATGGCCTGGATCTTATTTTTGCCGTTCAGCTGACTTTTCAGGACCTGTCTTACCCTCTGTAGGTATTTGGCTGTGGCTGACTTCCCAGCTGCCTCCTCATGATTACCATTTGTCTGTGGGATCCCTAGGTATTTGTAACTTTCCTGCACATCTGTGATATTCCCTTCAGGTAGGTCAACCCCTTCAGTTGTGATCACCTTTCCTCTTCTAGATATCATCCGCCCACATTTATCTAGTCCCAATGACATCCCAATGTCTTTGCTGTAGATCCGGGTGAGGTGAATTAGGGAATCAATGTCACGCTCATTCTTGGCATACAGCTTGATGTAGAGGAGGTGGTTGATGAATGTTCCACTTCGGAACTGGTATCCGAAGCCACTCTTTGAGATGATCTGGCTGAGGGGGTTTAGGCCTATGCAGAACAGCAGGGGGGACAGAGCATCTCCTTGGTAAATGCCGCATCTGATGTTCACCTGTGCAATTGGCTTTGAGTTGGCCTCCAGAGTTGTCTTCCACAGCCTCATTGAGTTCTGGATGAACTCTCTTAGTGTCCTGTTGATGTTATACAGTTTTAAGCATTCCAGTATCCATGTATGTGGCATTGAGTCATAGGCTTTCTTGTAATCAATCCAGGCAGTGCACAGGTTGGTGTTCCTCGTCTTGCAATCTCGGGCAATTGCCCTGTCAACCAGTAGCTGGTGTTTGGCTCCCCTGGTGTTGTTGCCTATTCCTTTCTGTGCTCTGCTCATGTATTGCTCCATGTGCCTACTCATCTTAGTCGTCCGTTGTCACCTTGTCCCCCTGCCATTGAGAGTAGACCTTAGCTGGGTTGGTGGAGAACACCTGGTTTATTCTCCTGGCCTCTACCTCTCTTGTGTATCTCTTTAGGCGGGTAGCTAGTGCTGTGAGCCTTTGCTTAGCAGTTTCCAGTGCCTCAGCTGTGGACAGTTTGTTGTATTTCTTGGGTAGTTCTTTCCTCAGATTCACACCTCTGCTTAGTTCTGTTAGAACACTGACTTCTCTCCGTGCTGCCATGATCTTTGCCTCTAGCCTTCTCCTCCATGGGGCAACCTTCTGGCTGCTCTGGCTGTTCATCTTGTAGCCAAGCATCTCTAGGATCACGGTTGCTGCTGCGTACATCAGCTGATTGGTCTCAGTGATGGTAGTGGTAGGGACAGTTTGCAGTGCAGTGTTCAGGTCCTCCAGTAGAGACTGGTCTGGTACTTTGTTCTTTAGCCTTGGCAAGCAGGTAGTTGTGTTCCCCCAGGATTTCATGATTCTCTTTCTCAGGTCAGCTGCCCTTGTGTTTAGTATTTCTGGGGCTTGGTACCCAATCTCGATATTTGGTGGTGAAACCACGCCCAAGCTGACCTGTCGTCCTGGCTCCCCCTTGCCGTAGCATCTTTGTACCGTGGATGAGGTACAACGCTGTACCTCATCAATCTCTAGCTGTGATAGCAACCTCTTATTGCGGATATTCGAACACTGAGCTAGGAGCTGTTTCTTAGTCAGTGAGGATGTGGGGTTTCGAAGCAACCATTTGTCCCACATCCTCTGCATGTACCCTCTCTCACTGGGGTTACTCCCGTAGTAACACTCCATCAGTACCATGTTCTCTGCCCTGCTCCATGAATGTCTTGTTCCAGTAGCCAATTTAACATCAGGGTGTCCTGGTTCCTCAACCCCTGACTAGGACCTTGTTGTCCCGGGCGCCGTCCGAGCCGGTATGACTCTATTTATTGTATGGCTCATCGTGAGGTATAGGCATGTATAGCCAAAGTCAGTGGTGTAGACCACTAAGCTATCCAGTATATATATATATATATATATATATATATATATATATACACAGATGTCCTCTAGGTTGTCATCATTTAACCGCTGGTTGTCTAGATGGTGCTCAGAAAACCATGTAGTTTTCATAGATAAGTGGCGTACGTTCTGGGGAAAGCCTGGGCTCATTGGCAGAGATAGCATACATCCCACTGGGGAAGGTTCCTCTCTCTGAGCACAAAATGTGGGTTCTAAATTTAACCTGTCAATATGACAATTCAGAGTGTGGGCCCAGGCGCAGAGTCGTAGAGTAAAACACTTCTGTGTGCATCATCAACTTCACTCTGAGCTGTCACAAACCCAGCATGTAGTAAATAATAGAAAAACTGTGTCTATCCCCTGTGTAGTTAATAATAAACACTGTGTAGTTAATAATAAACACTGTGTAGTTAATAATAAACACTGTGTAGTTAATAATAAACACTGTGTAGTTAATAATAAACACTGTGTAGTTAATAATAAACACTGTGTAGTTAATAATAAACACTGTGTAGTTAATAATAAACACTGTGTAGTTACTAATAAACACTGTGTAGTTAATAATAAACACTGTGTAGTTAATAATAAACACTGTGTAGTTAATAATAAACACTGTGTAGTTAATAATAAACACTGTGTAGTTAATAATAAACACTGTGTAGTTAATAATAAACACTGTGTAGTTAATAATAAACCTAATATTATTAAACCAATAGGAGTCAGATCAAACAATTTAATAAAAATAGTTTGAAGTAATAATCAGATTAAAAGAACATCTAACAATTATATCCAATGTGGACTGATCAATATTAGGTCAATTTCTTCCAAATCTCTATGAATCAATGATCTAATCAGTGATCAATAGATTGATATTTTAGCTGTGACTCAAACCTGGCTTCAGCAGGATGAATATGTCCCATTAAATGAATCCAGGTGAACTATCACACAGCCAGAACCAGTGGTGGTGGTGGAGGAGTGGCAGTAATATCTCACTCCAGTTTAGGTCTTAGCCCTAAAATTAATCCTAAAATTAATCCCACTTACCACTCCTTTGAAAGTCTAGTTTCATCCATTACTTTCCCCAACTGCAGAAACCAAAAACCAGTCCTTTTTGTCCTAGTTTATGTCCCTCCTGGTCCTTATTCACAGTTTGGATCTCATCAGTCTCTGACTTTCTATCCAGTGTAGTGTTGAACTGGGATAGGATTATAATAGTTGGTGATTTGAACATACATGTTGATAACAACACTGACTCTCTTAGTAATGCATTTAGTGACCTACTAGACGGATTAGGCTTTATCCAAAATGTTCATAAACCAACCCACATTCACAGACACACCCTCCATCTGATCTGAACATTTGCTGTTGAAATGAGTGACCTGGTTGTTTTTACCCATAATCCCATACTCTCAGATGACTTTTTAATGAGCTTTCAGTTTATGCTTGAGGATATTTCCACCTCAGTGATTAAAACACAAATGAAAAGGATACTATGTGACCGTGCTGTCTCAAAGTACAAAGAGTTAATTCAGTCACTATTTGTGTCTATGTCATGTGATTATGTAAAGGACACATTTAGTCCCAGTATAAGTGATGAGTTAGTCGATAGTACCATGCTCACATTAAAAACTACGTTAGATATAGTTGCCCCCCTCAAGTTAAAAACTACTAAGGTTAGATGAACCTCCCCATGGTACAACACTGACACTCACTCCATTAAACAAACAACACCTAAATTAGAGGCAATGGAGGCGATCCAACTTAGAAGATTCTTTCAATGGCTGTAAAAATATCTTAATAAAGTATAATCCATCTTTGCGTACAGCCAAAACTAGATATTACTCATCCATAATAGAAGAAAACCAGAATAATCCTAGATTCCTGTTCAGTACTGTAGCCAGACTGACAAACAGACACACCTCCGTGGAACCAGTTATTCCATCCACGCTCCATTCTGATGATTTCCTGCAGTTCTTTAACAATAAAATATCAACTATTAGAGATAAAATAGACACATTTCTCCCAAACATTAGATCAGAAAAAGCAGTGGTTTCAAACCTAGGCCCTTTAATAAATCCCTCTGTAACACTAAATAATTTCACCACTGTAGACCAAACTGATGTCATATCTATTATCATGTCTTCCACATCATCACCTGGATTAATATGGGTCCTGGTGTTATTAGACCTTAGTGCAGCCTTTGACACCATTGACCACAGTATCTTAGTGCACAGATTAGAATGTGATATAGGTATTAGAGGAGCAGCCCTCTGCTGCTTTAAATCATATTTATCTAATCGCTACCAATTTGTTAATGTTAATCAACAATCATCGCAGTCCTCCAGAGTTAATTATGGCGTTCCTCAAGGGTCAGTCCTTGGGCCTATTTTGTTTACACTATATATGCTCCCTTTAGGTAACATCATTACAAATCATGGCATTAATTTTCATTGTTATGCAGATGACACACAGCTATATTTATCGATTAAACCTGATCAGACCAGACAAATAGATAAACTAAGTACATGTGTCCAAGACATAAAGACTTGGATGAGTGACAATTATCTTTTATTGAACCCTGAAAAAACTGAAGTCTGGTTCCGTACCAGCCCAATAGAACCCTTCGTTCTCAGAATGCAGGTTTATTGAAAGTTCCTAGGGTTTCTAAAAGTACAGTAGGAGCTAGAGCCTTTAGTTACCATGGTTACTGTCTTATGGAATCATCTTCCCTTTAATATTAAAGACGCCGACACAGTCTCTACATTTAAAATTAAGTTGAAAACATTCCTGTTTGAAAAAGGCTATGGTCAGGTTAGTTAAAAACAGACTGAAGTCACAGTTCAGTCTAAGCTGCACTAGGAGATAGAATATGATGGAGGAAGTACAGACACTGAGTTCTTTCTTTCTCTCTCATCTGTTTTTGTCATTTTTATAACTTATCTTACATAAATGTTCTGCACTTCTATAGTTCTTTTCCACCTTCATGGTGCTCAAAGTGCTTTACATTCACACACATTCATACACCAGTAGGTTTCTAAGGTCTAAGGTCAGTCCTACTGGGAGACTAAGTGAGGGTTCAGTGTCTTGCTCAAGGACACTTCAACATGTGGACAGCCAGAGCTGGGACGTGAACCGCCAAACTCTCAGGGGGAGCCATGGATGTCAGGATCTGCGGTGACTCGCCTGTGCTGACCTGTGACCCCAAACCTCCTCCCTCGCTTGTCTGGTGGATGGACCAGCCCCCCCCTCCTTCATTTATAAATGGACGTTCATCTATAGTCTGTCCGTCCATGGGAGTGGATCTGTCCTTCAATGTGGTTCTCCTCAAGATTTCTTCTTTTTCCCACTGGGTTTGGAAGTTTTTTCTCCTGAGAAGGAGGGTCTAAGGACAGGGGGAGGGTCTAAGGACAGGGGCAGGGTCTAAGGACAGGGGCAGGGTCTAAGGACAGTGGCAGGGTCTAAGGACAGGGGCAGGGTCTAAGGACAGTGGGAGGGTCTAAGGACAGTGGGAGGGTCTAAGGACAGGGGCAGGGTCTAAGGACAGTGGGAGGGTCTAAGGACAGGGGCAGGGTCTAAGGACAGGGGCAGGGTCTAAGGACAGGGGCAGGGTCTAAGGACAGTGGGAGGGTCTAAGGACAGTGGGAGGGTCTAAGGACAGGGGCAGGGTCTAAGGACAGGGGCAGGGTCTAAGGACAGGGGCAGGGTCTAAGGACAGTGGGAGGGTCTAAGGACAGTGGGAGGGTCTAAGGACAGGGGCAGGGTCTAAGGACAGTGGGAGGGTCTAAGGACAGGGGCAGGGTCTAAGGACAGTGGGAGGGTCTAAGGACAGTGGCAGGGTCTAAGGACAGGGGCAGGGTCTAAGGACAGTGGGAGGGTCTAAGGACAGGGGCAGGGTCTAAGGACAGTGGGAGGGTCTAAGGACAGGGGCAGGGTCTAAGGACAGGGGCAGGGTCTAAGGACAGGGGCAGGGTCTAAGGACAGGGGCAGGGTCTAAGGACAGTGGGAGGGTCTAAGGACAGGGGCAGGGTCTAAGGACAGGGGCAGGGTCTAAGGACAGGGGCAGGGTCTAAGGACAGGGGCAGGGTCTAAGGACAGGGGCAGGGTCTAAGGACAGTGGGAGGGTCTAAGGACAGGGGCAGGGTCTAAGGACAGGGGCAGGGTCTAAGGACAGGGGCAGGGTCTAAGGACAGGGGCAGGGTCTAAGGACAGGGGCAGGGTCTAAGGACAGTGGGAGGGTCTAAGGACAGGGGCAGGGTCTAAGGACAGGGGCAGGGTCTAAGGACAGTGGGAGGGTCTAAGGACAGGGGCAGGGTCTAAGGACAGGGGCAGGGTCTAAGGACAGGGGCAGGGTCTAAGGACAGGGGCATTTTTGTTGCGATGTTGAACCTCTTGTCGGACATCGGCTCCTCTACCGCACTGGCAAGGCCACTTTTCTATCGCCCCAGTGACACAGAAGGGATGAGCAGGAAACAATTTTTGCTGAAGAGGGGTGTCCTCTATTGGCCACTGAACTCATAAGCATTTCATAGCGTCTTGTTTTGACCTTGTTTTGTCTCTGTGCTTTTTACACTTCCCTATTTCATGACTGTTTTGGACACTCACCTTTCACCTGTACTGCATTAACACTTTGTCTTTAGTCTTTTCCCTTGGACACATTTTCATTGTGTGTTTTTGACTTTTCTTTGTGTTTGTGTTGTACCTCAGTCATACACATGGAGGGGAAGATTCCTAAAGAAGCGGAACACACCAGAACCAGCTGATTATTTTTCTATAAATAAACTTTTGTTAAACTGTCATTGCTCGTGTGAGTCGTGCATTTGGCTTCAGTCAGTGATTTGAACCATTACATATGAAGAGAGTAAAGTGTGAAAACACTAACAGTCACTTTTAGAATGAGAACATTTTATTTTGAATCGGCAAGAAAACACAATTTAACACAACAGTGTTTTCAAAATAAAAGCTTTAATAAAGAAAAATAAACTGAATAGACAAAAAAAAACAACCCCTGAAAATAAAACCTCGATTAAAGAAAAACAAATAATAATTTTTAATTAAATCTTAAATCCAGCAAAAAACTAAAACAAAAAATGACCAAACTGACACTTTAGTTTGAAATAACAGAAAGGTGTTTGTTCCTCAGTGAGCATGTGCAGAACTGGACACAAAGGGAACAACGAGCTTTAAGGTCCTGGTGTCAGTCATTCCCTGGTTTCCCTTTAAAGTTGACAGCAGCAGAGGAATTAATTCAAATGTCAATGTACGATTTTTGAGCCACATTTCATAAACATCCAAAATATAACAAACCTTTTTAAAATGTAATTTTATAAAAAAAAAATTGTCCCCCCACAGTTTGCAATATTTTTTTCCATTAAAAATCTAGAAAATTTGCCAAAATCCAGTGAAACGCAAAACAAGTGATGAAACATCCAAAACATATTGAAAAAACTCTTCAACAATTTTGGAAATACTTGTGATAAATGATCCAAAACATCTGGAAAAATATGAATATATGACATTAACATCTTTATTCAACACCTTCAACAGTTTAAACTAAACAACTGTCAAAAAGTCGTCATTAAATTGTAATAAAATCAAATATTTAATCAGATGACAGAGTCAGTTTTTAAAACAGTTTAACCCTGAAGTCATTTCATGTTAATGTTTGTTATTCATTATTTTAGGGGTTTTGAATTCAAATCTTCTGTATGCTCGCCTCAAAAATGTCCCATAATGTCTCAAAATGGACTAATCCAATATGGCCATTTGGACTTTTTCCATCTATGAAAACCTAACATTACATTCTTGTTTTTAACTCATTCATTAGATTTGGACCTGGCTGTGGCGGCCATGATGGTTTTGTCCATTTTGAGGCATTATGGGACATTTTTGAGCCCAGCATAAAGATTTGAATTCAACACCCTTCAAAAAACCCCTAAACTACGATATGACAAACAACATGAAATGACTTCAGGACTTTCAATAAAAACATTTTCTAAAATGCTGCCTTAGTCTGTAAGTTAGTGTTCATTTTCACATGACTAGTTGTAAGTTAGTGTTCATTTTCACATGACTAGTTGTAAGTTAGTGTTCATTTTCACATGACTAGTTGTAAGTTAGTGTTCATTTTCACAGGACTAGTTGTAAGTTAGTGTTCATTTTCACAGGACTAGTTGTAAGTTAGTGTTCATTTTCACATGACTAGTTGTAAGTTAGTGTTCATTTTCACATGACTAGTTGTAAGTTAGTGTTCATTTTCACATGACTAGTTGTAAGTTAGTGTTCATTTTCACAGGACTAGTTGTAAGTTAGTGTTCATTTTCACATGACTAGTTGTAAGTTAGTGTTCATTTTCACATGACTAGTTGTAAGTTAGTGTTCATTTTCACAGGACTAGTTGTAAGTTAGTGTTCATTTTCACATGACTAGTTGTAAGTTAGTGTTCATTTTCACAGGACTAGTTGTAATGTTTCGTTTGTTTTAGGGTTTATCATCATCAGGACAAGGACGACAGCAGCAGGACGTTAGCCATGGTGGTTAAAGCTAACCTTTGTACTGATACAGTTCATTCTTTGGGTTTGTCTATGATAAATAAATAGTATAGTTTATTATGAAATGGAAAAACTTGTTATATATTAGATGTTTATTACAAACTGCAGCTGAACACGAGCATTGGAAAAATAAAAATAAAAACCTTCTGGAACTGAAAACAAAAGGCACTTCTTTAAAACAGTGTTAAATAGATTTAGAATAAATCTGTTTAGATAAATACATACATACATACATATATATATATACATACATACATACATATATATATATATATATATATATATATATATATATATATATATATATATATATATATATATATATATATATATATACTTTATACACAGGCATTGTCATACAGGAAACTGCAAAGACAGACAGAGTATATGTGTGTATTTATACACAGTAGTCAGGAGTATTTATATACTTATATATATTTATGTCATTTTAAAAAATATATATATATCCAACCTTTGTAGTGTGAAACTGGCAAATACAAAAGGAGGAAGGAGGGTTTTTAATACCCTATGATGTCACAGGGTGAAATGATGACATCACAGGGTGATACAGGATATAAAGTTAAGAAAGTGTTTCTTAGGTTTTTGCTAAAATCAAACTTTGTGAATAAAATGCTAATTTGCATAGAGAGAAAAAAACTGTTTCCTGATCAGAGTCAGTGATAAAACAAGAAAAGAACTGAGAGCGCAACCTCCGCCAAGGCAGACCTCCCCCCTCTGGATAAATAGCTAGCCAGGTGTCCGTCTGTCTGTCCGTCTGTCTCATTACTCAAAGTTATAGATACCTAGAACAGATACCTAGAACAGATACCTAGAACAGATACCTAGAACAGATACCTAGAACAGATACCTAGAACAGATACCTAGAACAGATACCTAGAACAGATACCTAGAACAGATCCTGGATCAACA
This sequence comes from Siphamia tubifer, assembly GCA_020466265.1. Taxonomy (NCBI): domain Eukaryota; kingdom Metazoa; phylum Chordata; class Actinopteri; order Kurtiformes; family Apogonidae; genus Siphamia; species Siphamia tubifer. The sequence goes on from JAIVEL010000024.1 coordinate 2,245,882, forward strand.
CCAACATTTAATCATTTGTTTCTTGTGACACCAACAACACATTCTGAACATGTTCTCTAAATCCATCAATAACTTTTTGAGTAATGTTGCTAACAGACTAACAGACAGACTAACAGACAGACTAACAGACAGACTAACAGACAGACAGACAGACAGACTCCAGTGAAAACAAAACCTCCTGTTCCAACCCCCCCCCCCCCCAAGAAAAACGACAGAAGAACCCATTTGTGTCATAGTGGAATGGAATGATATGAGGATCCAGCTGGGTCCAAGTGAGTCCCTGTGGGTCTAGAGCTCCGTGTCCTGGTATTGGTACCCGGGTCCTCCCTGGTCCAGTGAGTCTTTGTTGGGGTAAAACAGGTGAGTGTCTGTAGAAAGTTCTGGAAGAGCACTGGAACTGAAAAAGAAAACAAGTTTTTGCTTCTGCTGTTTTCTGTGTCCCTAATGTTTGAATGACCTAAGGTCAAAGGTCATGATGTCATTTGGAAGCCCATTCCAGATTTCTGATCTATGAACTGGATCACTGTGAGTGCAGAGTTCAGTCTGCCAAGGTTTGGATCTGGATGTTCCCAACTTATTCCCTGTGTGTTTGAATATAATGTAGGAAGAGTGGAATTATAATTATTGTTCATCCTATTTATTAGAATTACTCTGATACAAAAAAACTTTGGGAAAAAAATGCACCCAGCACCGCTGTAAATGGAGCAAAAAATTTTATGTTTGACATTCCAATGCACACATTTAGCATAAAATGTAAAAAAACAAAAAAAAGTCAAAAATGTCCATGTGAAATGAATTAGGCCACGTGGCTATAACTCCCAAACAATACACTGTGGTGTTTTACAGTAAATAGGGAAAATTTGTCAGATTGTCCCAGAGATTACACGTGGTCTCATAATTCCGATATGTCGTACAGATTTCGCATTATTATACCAAATAAAACTCCATTCATTCTTAATGGGACAGACAAAAACACTCCTGCTTCTTCATACTTTGTGGCACAGACTTCATTTAAACTTTCAAACACAGTCATTTTTGTGGTGTCTTTAGGATGTGATTGTCATGAGGGTGTGATTTACGGTTGTCGATAGAGAACTCAGTAAATCCACCCTGAAAAGACCAAAATCTGACTTTTTATCAGTGGGTGATGTCATCGCTAGAGCACGAGAGAAGAAAAAATTAAGCTGAAAAATGTCTCAATAACTCGTCCTCACGGCAAAACCATAAATAGTAGACAAACAATCTTTTCCACAAATGTTGCCATGGTTGTGAGAATTCAAACAAACCAGGGTTTGAAGATCTAGCTCTTTTTAAAGTGAAATGACAGGAACCTGTTTGGGATGATGTCAGGGATTTCTGTCAATAGACTTCTATTGGAAAAATCATTTCTGTCTCATGTTGAGTTCAGTGTTTTTCAAATTGTTCTAACTCACTTATTTTTCACAGTACACACATAAAAAGTACATGTACTTGTTCCTCACACCCTCCTGTCACTCATCATCAACTTTGTTTTCAACAATTATTTACACTTTTACCAAAAATCACAGTAGTTCAGAGGCATGGTTTAACATTCAGACAGACTTTACTCCAGTCAGCTCTGTGTGTCTGCGTGTGGAACTACAGGCTGGTTTCCATGGCAACGGGGAAAGACCTTTACTCACAGAAAATGGGAGGAGCTTTAATAGAAGTGACTCAGTCCACAAACACTGACAAACAGATTCACATATGAAGTGAACAGCAGATATTTCTTCTTTCACCAGAAACAACTCCAGCGACAAGAGACAAACACACAGGTGACATTTCCTTCAACTGATGGATGGAAGTTTAGTTTATAATAAGGATTTAACAATACAGGCTTTTTAATGTCTGATGCCAATACAGATGTTTTTCTTATCACCATTGGCCAATGGCTGATATGGAGTGATGATTTCCTTAAGCCGATATTTGGGGCCGATAGGGGGAAAAAAAATCAAAACGTAAAAATATTCCAGGTGTCAAGTTAAAAATAAACATTTAACAATAACAAATAACAAAAGAAGAAGTTGAGGGAGAACTTGAAACATTTAAACCACCTGCAAAACATAAAATACTTAACTATATTTAAAACAATTGCAAACAAGTAACATTGTGCACTTTATACTTTACATATTTGAGGAGGGTTATTCTCACTTCAAAATTCAGTATTATGCAGTGTGCAATATGTTACTTGTTTAGTTTTAAATATTTAGTTTAGGTTCTAAAGGTTGTTTCAAAGCACCAGGACACTTTATTTTTGAAAAAAATACAAAAGATATTTTTATTTTAGATATAACTTGACGCACTATAATAATAAAGTTATATCTAGAATAAATACAATGCACAATTTTTAATAGATTTTTATATTATTTTTTGTTTTGTATTGCTGTTCACACAGGAGAGCCATTTTCACTTTCAGTATTTCAGTATTGTGCAAGCAGCAATACAAAACAAAAAACAGTATAAGCTAAAAATCTATTAAGAATCATGCATTGTATGACCTTTGACCCACTCTAATCAAGTAACGTCCAAATAGAAATATCTTTGTATTTTTTGGAAAAATAAAATGTGTCTTGGTGGTTTTAAACAACCTGTAGAACATAAAATAAATATTTAAAACAATTAAAGTTAAAAACATGTAACATGTTGTGCACAGTGCACAACAATTGAAAATAACTCCTAAAATATGGAAAGTGTAAAAAACTATGTTTAAAAAATAAATCTGGGGTACTGGAGAAGTTATTGGTTGTATTGTTTTTCACTCCAGTATGTTGTTTGTTAGTGTACGTCAACATTGTGAGTAAAGTATGTGGTTTACAAGAAAATGGAGTGCGTACGTCATAACCACGGATACTTTGTGAGCGGAACAAAACAGTCGTGAACATACGACACTTCTGGTGGAAAACAGACTGAGAAGGTATGTTGACATGTTAGGCTCACGTTAGCAGACAAGCTAACTGAGCTAACAGCCGTTAAAATTTTGTCTGTGAGCACCCATTTGATTCGGGACATTCTCAGCTTTCTAACGGTGTATGACATCACTATATTTATTACGGAATGGTGTTTCAGTTTTTAACTAAAGTGTCTAGCATTCTAATTTCCAGACATCCTTCAGCGCGACAGCAGTGACATCACTCGGCATTCCTGTTGTTTCCAACCCACTTAATAATTCAACTTATTATTCTACATCCCTCTAGAATGTGGCAACAGCTCCCATTCACTTTGAATGGATGTTCTCAGAGTTCTGTGGGTAGATTTTTTCCGATAACTGCTATTGGCAGCGGGTGTTAATGGTGCAGCGGGTGTTAATGGTGCAGCGGGTGTTAATGGTGCAGCGGGTGTTAGTGGTGCAGCGGGTGTTAATGGTGCAGCGGGTGTTAATGGTGCAGCGGGTGTTAATGGTGCAGCGGGTGTTAATGGTGCAGCGGGTGTTAATGGTGCAGCGGGTGTTAATGGTGCAGCGGGTGTTAGTGGTGCAGCGGGTGTTAATGGTGCAGCGGGTGTTAATGGTGCAGCGGGTGTTAATGGTGCAGCGGGTGTTAATGGTGCAGCGGGTGTTAGTGGTGCAGCGGGTGTTAATGGTGCAGCGGGTGTTAGTGGTGCAGCGGGTGTTAGTGGTGCAGCGGGTGTTAGTGGTGCAGCGGGTGTTAGTGGTGCAGCGGGTGTTCTGTTATAGTAGGAGCAGCAATCGGCGGAAACACATGTGGCTCAAAACTCAAACCCGATGTATCAGTCGACCCTTAGTTTATAAACTAGTGTTCTGTGTTCACTAACCATTTATTTTATGGATCATTAACAATCCCTTCGAGGGTTTAAAAACATTCCCAGAAATCCTGGCTCCTGTTTTTCACATATGTCCATTTGAATATTCGACCACGTATGACGTCACTCTGACGTTATGTGACGTCGCACAACGACCAAATGTCACATGTTAGATCTAATGTTAAATATGAAGCACAAGATATTGTCTGATTTAACTAAATATGTCAATAACCTGCTTTAAGGTTAAAGGTCATACATTTACCAAATATACCATTGGTGCCACGTCATATGACGTCAAAACACCTATTGGTGTTATCTCAACAACAATGACCAAAATGTTCAGTAAAATGAACAAAAAATTGCGAAATTTTCATTAAAATTAACAAAAATTATAAAAATATTCATTCAAATGAACAAAAATGTAGAAAATATTCAGGACAATTTATAAAAATTAGCTAAATAATCAAGAAAATGAAATAAAAAATGAGCAAAATGTTCAGTAAAATGAGCAACTAGATCACTTAGAGCGCAGACCTCCATGAAGCAGCACAAGTCTGTAAAGGTCATACATTTACCAAATATACGTCATGTGACGTCTTTACGTGACGTCACGTGACGTCATGAGCCTATGGGTGTTATTTTATCTGAGGTCAGAAGGTCAGAATAAGAGATATCACCACTGATGTGTTTGAACTGTTGACCTTCACTGGCACCTTGACCTTTGACCTTTAGAGCTCAACATTTAATGGTTTCTTCCTTGAAGCATCATCAATCAAGGTTCAAGGTTCAAGGTTCAAGGTTCTTTATTTGTCACATGCACCGGAAATACAAAATAAAACCATGCAGTGAAATTAAAAGGGGAAACACTGTGCACGACTGCTAAGACAACACAATACAACACAACACAACACAACACAACACAATACAATACAATACAGTGCAATAATAAAAGTGCAATGAGTGTAATACTGAGTACTTAAAAGATGTAAAAATGTATTAATATAAATATGTATCTTAAATGAATGTATAAATAGATAAAAACAACTAGCTGTTTAAAAGCCGGACCGCCATTGGGAAGAAGCTACTCCTCAGTCTCTCTGTTTTGGCCTTGAGGCTGCGGAGGCGCCTGCCCAACCTCAGCATCGTAAAGAGACCAGCATTGGGGTGGGAAGCGTCCTGCATAATCCTCAGAGCTCTCGACCTCACCCTCTTGGTGTGGATGTCTTGCAGGGAGGGGAGGGAGGCTCTGATGATGCGCTCGGCTGAGCGCACGACCCTCTGTAGGGCGAGTTGGTCTCGGACGGTGCAATTTCCAAACCAGGCAGTGATGCATCCTGTCAGGACACACTCGACGGCTGAGGAGTAGAAGGTCTTCAGGATGGAGGGGGAGACCTTCAACTTCCTCAGCCGCCGGAGGAAGTGCAGCCGCTGCCTGGCCTTCTTGAGTGTGGCCTCTGCGTGCAGGGACCAGGTGAGGTCCTCGGTGAGGTGGACCCCGAGGTACTTGAAGTTGGAGACCCTCTCCACAGGTTCCCCCCCGATGGTGAGTGGGGTGTACCCGCTGCTCTTGTTCCTCCTGAAGTCCACCACCACCTCCTTAGTCTTGCTGACATTCAGGGTCAGGTTGCTGTTCTGACACCACAGTGACAGGTCTGCCACCTGTGGCAGGTAGGCCTGCTCGTTGTTCTCAGAGATCAGACCTATCACTGCGGTGTCGTCAGCAAACCTGATGATGGCATTTGAACTGCTGGAGGCTACACAGTCGTGTGTGTAGATGTTGTAGAGCAGCGGGCTCAAGACGCACCCCTGGGGGGCACCTGTGTTGAGGATCAGTGGTCCCGAGGTGACTCCTCCTCCCACTCTCACGACCTGGGGGCGGCCAGTCAGGAAGCTGAGTACCCAGCTGCACATCTGGGGGTTGATCCCTAGAAACCTCATCTTGGTAGCCAGGTGGAGGGGGACTATGGTGTTGAAAGCCGAACTAAAATCAATGAACAGCATCCTCACGTAGTTCCCCCTCCCCCCGTCCAGGTGGGAAAGGCTGGTGTGCAGTAGGTTGCAGATGGCGTCGTCTCGGCTCCTGTTTGCTCTGTACGCGAACTGGTGAGGGTCGAACGAGCTGGGCAGGGAGGAGCAGATGTAGTCCTTCACCAGCCTCTCAAAACACTTCATCAGGACAGACGTCAGGGCCACTGGACGGTAGTCGTTCAGGCATGATGGACTGTTGTTCTTAGGCACCGGCACGATGATGGAACGCTTGAAGCAGGATGGAACGACGGCCTGGGCCAGGGATGTGTTGAAGATCTTTGTATACACTGGGGCTAGTTGGCTGGCACAAGATCTGATGACCCTCCCAGAAATCTGATCAGGTCCTGCAGCCTTCCTCCCATTGACTCCCTTGAACACCCTCCTCACACCACTCTCACTGATAGTGAAAGGGGGCTCTCCAATCATCTGAAAGTTTCATCAAATTCTGTCCATAACTTTGAGCAGTGGTGTAGTCTACTTTTTTGTGGTGGGTCTACTGTATATTTGGGCAGAGGGACCGTGGTTTTCAAAATATGGGCTGCGACCCCCGTGGGCCATGTGAAGGAGTGCTTGTATAAAACCATTAAAAGTCTGTAGAAGTACACCATACATTGTTAATAGCTGTAGTACATATACAACTCTATTCACAATAGTTAATTATGTTCATATTAATAGACTAAATATTTGTGAGGGTTGTGAATTTGACCTTGTCTGCATGTTTGAGGTATAAATGCAGGGGCAGGTGGCAGTGGGGGGACATGTTTCAGGGACAGAATTGGGAAAAATTAAGACACTACTTAGAAATTCAGTTTTCGACATCCTGGTCCTGGAGACTCCAGTCCTGGTCCTGGAGACTCCAGTCCTGGTCCTGGAGACTCCAGTCCTGGTCCTGGAGACTCCAGTCCTGGTCCTGGAGAGTCCAGTCCTGGTCCTGGAGAGTCCAGTCCTGGTCCTGGAGACTCCAGTCCTGGTCCTGGAGACTCCAGTCCTGGTCCTGGAGACTCCAGTCCTGGTCCTGGAGACTCCAGTCCTGGTCCTGGAGAGTCCAGGTGACCGGTGCACTCCAAACCACAGGTGTCTGTCACTGATGAAACTAGTGTAGTATATGTGTTATTATAGAAGTACAAGGACTAGTATGTATGTGTGAATACTATCAAAGGTCTATGTAATGTAACAGTAATTATATGGTTAAAGGATAGTGACCAGAGGATCAGCTTCAGCACAGACTGAATATTTGATTTTAAATTGGGACCATATTAAAGTAAGACAAACAAAACCTTGTAATAAACAGTGCATCAGTGAATGAGCGTTCAAAATAATAGTTCAGAAATGTAACAACACAAAATTATCTGTATTAAATACTCAAGATTCAATCAACAATACATCAGTATACTAACGTGATCAATACATCAGATTAACATGGAATGATTGGAACACATTTGAAACAAATAATGTACAATATTATTCCTTTATTCTTGCGACAGCTCGCGTTCACTTTGAATTGACGTTCCCAACCGTCAGCGGGCGGATTTTTTTCGATAATGGCCCGCTGCACCGTTAACTCCCGCTGCACCGTTAACTCCCGCTGCACCGTTAACTCCCGCTGCACCGTTAACTCCCGCTGCACCGTCAACTCCCGCTGCACCGTCAACTCCCGCTGCACCGTTAACTCCCGCTGCACCGTTAACTCCCGCTGCACCGTCAACTCCCGCTGCACCGTCAACTCCCGCTGCACCGTTAACTCCCGCTGCCAATAGCAACGGGTTTTTAAAGTAAGTATTCCCTCCGTTGTAACGACTATTTTATCCAATGTTAACCTTTCCTGATGTTATCCTGACCGTTGTCAGGAAATCAGGGGGAATCAGCGTCCTCTCGTACAAAAGCTCCAGGGCCGTAGCCAGTATTTTACCCCGGGGTAACTCCTCTATGCTGGTTTTTAGAAAACAAGAAGCGGTTTCAGTATTTATTTGCAAGAACGGGACAACACCTGCTCCAGTCGGCCTGACTGTGTACATCTGTGTCTCTCTTTTCTCTGCACCCCCACCCCCTCTCTCTGCCCCACCTGACCCGCATCTTATTGGCTATTTCAAAACACTAGTCTGTTAGAGTAGTGGCAGTAATAAACTGGAATAACCCGTAAAATAAGCGGGATAATGTATTTCCCACAAGTTACTATCATAAAAATATTCCCAGACGGGGCCGAACAGCACCCCAACGCCGGAGGTGGAGAGGTGTTGCAAAATCAATAGATTAATTGGATTATTGATACTGAATAGTATAGATACAATAAAAAAAATTCAGTATCATGACTCAAAGCTCAGGAATATGGACATTAATCTGTGAATAACTTTTAATTTACAAGTTACATTTTTATAGAAACATCAATATTCTCAAAAGGAGCAGATAATCACAAGGCTAATGCCGCTAACCATGTCCACCATGGCTAAGCTAATGTCGCTAACTATGTCCACCATGGCTAAGATAATGCAGCTAACTATTTCCACCTTGGCTAAGATAATGCAGCTAACTATGTCCACCATGGCTAAGCTAATGGCGCTAACTATGTCCGCCATGGCTAAGATAATGCCGCTAACCATGTCCGCCATGGCTAAGCTAATGCCGCTAACCATGTCCGCCATGGCTAAGCTAATGCAGCTAACCATGTCCGCCATGGCTAAGATAATGCCACTAACCATGTCCGCCATGGCTAAGATAATGCCGCTAACCATGTCCGCCATGGCTAAGATAATGCACCTAACTATGTCCACCATGGCTAAGCTAATGCTGCTAACTATGTCCACCATGGCTAAGATAATGCAGCTAACCATGTCCACCATGGCTAAGCTAATGCAGCTAACTATGTCCACCATGGCTAAGCTAATGCCGCTACTTTGTCCACCATGGCTAAGCTAATGCCGCTAACCATGTCCACCATGGCTAAGATAATGCAGCTAACCATGTCCACCATGGCTAAGCTAATGCAGCTAACTATGTCCACCATGGCTAAGCTAATGCCGCTACTTTGTCCACCATGGCTAAGATAATGCAGCTAACCATGTCCACCATGGCTAAGATAATGCAGCTAACCATGTCCACCATGGCTAAACTGATGCAGCTAACCATGTCCACCATGGCTAAGCTAATGCCGCTAACCATGTCCACCATGGCTAAGCTAATGCCGCTAACTATGTCCACCATGGCTAAGCTAATGCCGCTAACCATGTCCACCATGGCTAAGCTAATGCCGCTAACCATGTCCACCATGGCTAAGCTAATGCCGCTAACCATGTCCACCATGGCTAAGCTAATGCCGCTAACCATGTCCACCATGGCTAAGATAATGCAGCTAACTATGTCCACCATGGCTATGCTAATGCCGCTAACTATGTCCACCATGGCTAAGATAATGCAGCTAACCATGTCCACCATGGCTAAGCTAATGCCGCTAACCATGTCCACAATGGCTAAGATAATGCCATTAACCATGTCCACCATGGCTAAACTAATGCCGCTAACCATGTCCACCATGGCTAAGCTAATGCAGCTAACCATGTCCACCATGGCTAAGATAATGCCGCTAACCATGTCCACCATGGCTAAGATAATGCACCTAACTATGTCCACCATGGCTAAGCTAATGCCGCTAACTATGTCCACCATGGCTAAGCTAATGCCGCTAACTATGTCCACCATGGCTAAGCTAATGCTGCTAACTATGTCCACCATGGCTAAGCTAATGCCGCTAACTATGTCCACCATGGCTAAGCTAATGCCGCTAACCATGTCCACCATGGCTAAGATAATGCAGCTAACTATTTCCACCTTGGCTAAGATAATGCAGCTAACTATGTCCACCATGGCTAAGCTAATGCCGCTAACCATGTCCACCATGGCTAAGCTAATGCCGCTAACCATGTCCACCATGGCTAAGCTAATGCAGCTAACCATGTCCACCATGGCTAAGATAATGCAGCTAACTATGTCCACCATGGCTAAGCTAATGCAGCTAACCATGTCCACCATGGCTAGGCTAATGCAGCTAACCATGTCCACCATGGCTAAGCTAATGCAGCTAACTATGTCCACCATGGCTAAGCTAATGCCGCTAACTATGTCCACCATGGCTAAGCTAATGCCGCTAACCATGTCCACCATGGCTAAGATAATGCAGCTAACTATTTCCACCTTGGCTAAGATAATGCAGCTAACTATGTCCACCATGGCTAAGCTAATGCCGCTAACTATGTCCACCATGGCTAAGCTAATGCCGCTAACCATGTCCACCATGGCTAAGCTAATGCAGCTAACCATGTCCACCATGGCTAAGCTAATGCCGCTAACTATGTCCACAATGGCTAAGATAATGCCATTAACCATGTCCACCATGGCTAAACTAATGCCGCTAACCATGTCCACCATGGCTAAGCTAATGCAGCTAACCATGTCCACCATGGCTAAGCTAATGCCGCTAACTATGTCCACCATGGCTAAGCTAATGCCGCTAACTATGTCCACCATGGCTAAGCTAATGCCGCTAACTATGTCCACCATGGCTAAGCTAATGCCGCTAACTATGTCCACCATGGCTAAGCTAATGCTGCTAACTATGTCCACCATGGCTAAGCTAATGCCGCTAACTATGTCCACCATGGCTAAGCTAATGCCGCTAACTATGTCCACCATGGCTAAGTTAATGCTGCTAACTATGTCCACCATGGCTAAGCTAATGCCGCTAACCATGTCCACCATGGCTAAGATAATGCAGCTAACTATTTCCACCTTGGCTAAGATAATGCAGCTAACTATGTCCACCATGGCTAAGCTAATGCCGCTAACCATGTCCACCATGGCTAAGCTAATGCCGCTAACCATGTCCACCATGGCTAAGCTAATGCAGCTAACCATGTCCACCATGGCTAAGATAATGCAGCTAACTATGTCCACCATGGCTAAGCTAATGCAGCTAACCATGTCCACCATGGCTAGGCTAATGCAGCTAACCATGTCCACCATGGCTAAGCTAATGCAGCTAACTATGTCCACCATGGCTAAGCTAATGCCGCTAACTATGTCCACCATGGCTAAGCTAATGCCGCTAACCATGTCCACCATGGCTAAGATAATGCAGCTAACCATGTCCACCATGGCTAAACTGATGCAGCTAACCATGTTCACCGTGGCTAAGCTAATGCAGCTAACTATGTCCACCATGGCTAAACTGATGCAGCTAACCATGTCCACCATGGCTAAGCTAATGCAGCTAACCATGTCCACCATGGCTAATCTGATACTGCTAACCATGTCCACCATGGCTAAACTGATGCAGCTAACTATGTCCACCGTGGCTAAGCTAATGCAGCTAACCATGTCCACCATGGCTAAACTGATGCAGCTAACCATGTCCACCATGACTAAGCTAATGCAGCTAACCATGTCCACCATGGCTAATCTGATACTGCTAACCATGTCCACCATGGCTAAACTGATGCAGCTAACTATGTCCACCATGGCTAAACTGATGCAGCTAACTATGTCCACCGTGGCTAAGCTAATGCAGCTAACCATGTCCACCATGGCTAAACTGATGCAGCTAACCATGTCCACCATGACTAAGCTAATGCAGCTAACCATGTCCACCATGGCTAATCTGATACTGCTAACCATGTCCACCATGGCTAAACTGATGCAGCTAACTATGTACACCGTGGCTAAGCTAACACCAACAACAACCCTTAGCTGCTTCAACTGATGCATTTCACACAGGCGCTCTTTGACACAGTTCGAGTAAACGGCTTCCAAATATTACAAAGTAAACACTGAGTATCAACTCATAAAACTGTAAAAGACTTGAAATACATTTTAAACGAACCTGAGGCTGCTCCTCCTCCAGTCACTGATACATGTGACTGACTGAACTATTGCTTCGACCTACCGCGGGTGATAATATGGGAAACATGGTTGGGTGTTCTGTGCCGAATGGAGAGTACTGATTGGCCAGAGAAGCCCAGGTGAATTTCTTGCGAGAGGTAATAGAGGTACCGCATGTTTTTGACAGGTAACCAGCCTATAAAATACTTGAAATCAGATTAAAGCCCCGCCCACTGGTCAATTTTACACCAATCATCATCCTGGTTCAGGCCACAGGACACAACCTTGTGGTCCTGTGGAGTCCTTGAAATGCGTGTGTCAGACGCTCAATGTGTGAGACTTGAGAACCATGCAAACAATTTTGACTGGTGAATATTAATAGGACAGTCAATTTTAGGTGAGTATATGCCCAATTTTAGGTGGGTATACGGTATTCCCCGAATTTTCCTGGCGGGTATATGGCGTATACCTGCATAAGACGTAGACTACACCCCTGACTTTGAGTCCTTCGCAGAGGTATGAACTAAATAAATGAATCAATAATCCCTACTGGTCGATCAGTAATAAAATAGGTGAACAGGTGATAGTGAACAATTGATAGTTAATGGGCGAGTGTGAACAGGTTAGTGTGAACAGTATCAACTACAAAATATCAACTATTAGAGACAAAATAGACACATTTCTCCCAAATATTAGATCAGAAAAAGCAGTGGTTTCAAACCTAGGCCTTTTTATAAATCCCTCTGTAACACTAAATAATTTCACCACTGTAGACCAAACTGATGTCATATCTATTATCATGTCTTCCAAATCATCACCTGCCTCTTAGATCCAATTACAACTAAACTCTTTAAACAGATTCTGCCCCTAATTATTAACACTGTCCTAAATATAATTAACACTTCATTAATTACTGGATATGTGCCGCAGTCATTTAAATATGCTGTTATTAAACCAATTCTGAAAAAGCCTACCCTAGATCCTGACATTCTAGATAATTCTAGGTCTATATCCAATCTGCCCTTCCTGTCAAAGGTTTTAGAACGAGTAATAGTTAAACAGCTGTGCTAATTCCTGCAGGATAATAGTTTATTTGAACAGTTTCAGTCTGGCTTTCGTGCCCATCATAGCACTGAAACAGCGTTAGTTAAAGTTACTAATGACTTATTATTAGCCGCTGACATGGGATTAATATGGGTCCTGGTGTTATTAGACCTTAGTGCAGCCTTTGACACCATTGACCACAGTATCTTAGTGCACAGATTAGAATATGATATAGGTATTAGAGGAGCAGCCCTCTGCTGCTTTAAATCATATTTATCTAATCGCTACCAATTTGTTAACGTTAATCAACAATCATCGCAGTCCTCCAGAGTTAATTATGGTGTGCCCCAAGGGTCAGTCCTTGGGCCTATTTTGTTTACACTATATATGCTCCCTTTAGGTAACATCATTAGAAATCATTATAAATAATGATCGGACGTCATGTAATAACGGACGTTACTAACGATTTACAGCCAAAGCCTTTGATTAATACTGATTTATCTGCCCTTATCGTGTCAATATACTAACTAGAATAATTCCTACGTATTTAGTGTGTATTTCACAATGTACGTTCGTCAGTAGCAGGCTGTGTAACGCCCGTCATTTTTCTGGACGGAATGACTGACGTCCGTTACTTGATATTATTTCTTATCTCAAACCACAGAAACTAGTACAAAAACACTACAGTTTTCTCCAGAACATTATTTTTAATTATAACTTCAGGATAAAAAAATAAAAACACGAATATTTTCAAAGGAATAGGTTGTTTATTCAATACACAATCAAGCATGACTAAAAAAATTAAATTGTTCCTACCTTTCCGTCCATCAACCTGGAAATGATTTTTTTCTAATTCCGTCATTTATTGGACTATCTTTCCAAATTTATCATATTTATGTCAGGACTATGAGAGAAATAGGACTCAATAAAAGTTTTGTCCATATCTATCATAATTAAGGCTGTACGTCTATCAATTGTCGGCACTAAAAAATTTACACATTAGCATGGAATGACCCATAAACTAAGTACATGTGTCCAAGACATAAAAACTTGGATGAGTGACAATTATCTTTTATTGAACCCTGAAAAAACTGAAGTCGTTATGATTGGTCCTAAAAATGCCACAGACTCCCTAACTGACCACATAGTTACTCTGGACAACTTAAGTGTAACACCCAGTGACACAGTTAAAAATTTAGGAGTTTTATTTGATCCAGATCTTTCATTCAAAGGGTCAGGGGTCAGAGGTCAGGGCACATTAACCAAACATGCAGAACAGCCTTCTTTCACCTGCGCAACATTAGCCAAAATTAGGAATATTCTGTCTAAAACGACTGCAGAAAAATTAATTCATGCATTTGTTACATCACGATTAGATTATTGTAACTCCTTACTTGTAGCGTGTCCTAAATATTCCCTAAAAAGCTTCAACTGGTTCAAAATGCAGCAGCAAGATTATTAACAGGATCAAATAGAAGAGAACACATCACCCCTGTGCTCCAAACCCTGACCCCTGACCCCTAACCCTATCACCCCTGTGCTCCAAACCCTGACCCCTAACCCTATCACCCCTGTGCTCCAAACCCTGACCCCTGACCCCTAACCCTATCACCCCTGTGCTCCAAACCCTGACCCCTGACCCCTAACCCTATCACCCCTGTGCTCTAAACCCTGACCTCTGACCCCTAACCCTATCACCCCTGTGCTCCAAACCCTTCACTGGCTTCCAGTTGAGTCTAGAATTAAATTTAAAATCCTCCTCCTTACATATAAAACCATTAATGGTATGGGTTAGGGTTAGGGGTCAGAGGTCAGGGGTTAATGGTATGGGCCCCTCTTATCTTAAAGATGATCTGGTTCCGTACCAACCCAATAGAACCCTTCGTTCTCAGAATGGAGGTTTATTGAAAGTTCCTAGGGTTTCTAAAAGTACAGTAGGAGCTAGAGCCTTTAGTTACCATGGTTACTGTCTGATGGAATCATCTTCCCTTTAATATTAAAGACGCAGAAACGGTCTCTACATTTAAAATTAGGCTTAAAACATTCCTGTTTGAGAAAGACTATGGTCAGGTTAGTTAAAAATGATGTGACTCATATATCATGTATACATGATGTATGAGTCACAGTTCAGTCTAGGCTGCCCTAGGAGTTAGAATGCTGGGGGAAGTACAGACACTGAGTTCTTTCTTCTCTTTCTCTCCCTCACACCTGTTTCTGTCATTTTTATAACCTATCTTTCATACCAAGTCTGTTCATGACTAGTCACCTGGTGTCCCCTCCCCCCCCCCCCCCCCCCCCTGGGGGGAGTGGTGTCTGCACGGGAGCCATGGACGACAGGATCTGCAGTGTCTCGCCTGTGCCGACCTGTGACCCCGGACCCCCGCCCCTGCCTGTCTGGACCAGCCCCCCCTCCTTCATTTATAAATGGACGTTCATCTATAGCTTGTCCGTCCATGGGAGTGGATCTGTCCTTCAATGTGGTTCTCCTCAAGATTTCTTCTTTTTCTCACTGGGTTTGGAAGTTTTTTCTCCTGAGAAGGAGGGTCTAAGGACAGGGGGAGGGGTCTAAGGACAGGGGGAGGGTCTAAGGACAGGGGATGCCTGGGACTTTTCCTGTATTTCTGTAGCTGATTGTGTTTTTGTAAAGCCCTGTGAGACGACTTTGTTGTGATTTAGGGCTTTATAAATAAAATTGAATTGAATTGAACAGGTGAGTGTGAACAGGTGAGTGTGAAAAGGTGATAGTGAACAGGTGACAGTGAAAAGGTGATAGTGAACAGGTGAGTGTGAACAGGTGAGTGTGAACAGGTGAGTGTGAACAGGTGAATGTGAACAGGTGACAGTGAAAAGGTGATAGTGAACAGGTGAGTGTGAACAGGTGAGTGTGAACAGGTGAGTGTGAACAGGTGAATGTGAACAGGTGATAGTGAACAGGTGGTTAGGGGTGGGTTTTACCCGATGGGCTGAGGTCGGCTGTGCTCCAGTTTGGCAGTCTTCTTCAGAGGAACGGCATAAATATCCGGATGCTTCTGTGCAATTTCCACCTGGAAACACACGATATGTGACCGTTTTTAGATATAAGATTATTAAGATTATTAGCCCCACCCACCCTGGCATTGTGGCCTATTTAGCCCCACCCACCCTGGCATTGTGCGCCTCCTGCAGATCCAGAATCCTTTGTGCTCGGGCAAAATGGTCCATTTTCTCAAATGCTTTAATTTTCCCCAGAAACGACTTGAGGGAGGGGTCTGCACTGGGACTCCGCCCCCCCACCTCCTCAGTTGGTGCTGTAGGGGAGGGTGAGGTGCCCACTGACACCAGCAGCTGGGTGCCACCCCCCGACCGGGTGTTGAGGTGGTGCGGAGGCATGAGGGTGTAGGACGTGGGTGGAGCCGAAAGGAGAGGGGGCGGGTCATTGTTACTGCTGGCGGGGCTGCTACTGGATGGTGAGTCATAACTGTGGGTGGAGCCAGGCGGGGGCGGGTGGCGCTGGTAGGGGTAGCATGACCCCAAAACTGGCTCCTCCCTCTGACACATTTTCACCTACGACACAAAAGAACTAGGTCAAAACTGGGTCAATATGGAGTCAAAACTGTGTGAAAACGGGTTAATAACCCATATTATAATCCAACCAGTGGGATGACTTGATAAAAATCCAAAGAAAAGGTCAAAGGTCAGTGTTGAAGTGGTTTTAAAACAGGTTCCGGACAGACCAAACACCCGCCCCATAAAATGTTTTAGTGAAACTCCTTGCTCTAAAAAATGGCAGACTACGGGTTGACCTTTTAAGGTAACTCAAGGTGAGAGGTCATGATGTCATTTTGGAGCCTACATGTAGTTTCCTGTCTGTCAACAATAAAAACTGAGTCTCCACTGTCCATCTGACTACTATAGGCATTAACCCAGTGACTACCTCACTGTAACACACCCTCACTGTAACACACCCTCACCTTCACTGTAACACTCCCTCACCTTCACTGTAACACACCCTCACCTTCACTGTAACACACCCTCACTGTAACACACCCTCACCTTCACTGTAACACACCCTCACTGTAACACACCCTCACCTTCACTGTAACACACCCTCACCTTCACTGTAACACTCCCTCACCTTCACTGTAACACACCCTCACCTTCACTGTAACACACCCTCACCTTCACTGTAACACACCCTCACCTTCACTGTAACACACCCTCACCTTCACTGTAACACACCCTCACCTTCACTGAAACAGACCCTCACCTTCACTGAAACAGACCCTCACCTTCACTGTAACACACCCTCACCTTCAATGTAACACACCCTTACCCTCACTGTAAGACAACCTCACCTTCAATGTAACACACCCTCACTGTAACGCACCCTCACTGTAAGACAACCTCACCTTCAATGTAACACACCCTCACCCTCACTGTAACACACCCTCACTGTAACACTCACCCTCATTGTAACACACCCTCACCCTCACTGTAACACACCCTCACTGTAACACACCCTCACCTTCACTGTAACACACCCTCACCTTCACTGTAACACACCTTCACCTTTAATGTAACACACCCTCACCTTCAATGTAACACACCCTCACCTTCACTGTAACACATCCTCACCTTCACTGTAACACACCCTAACCTTCACTGTAACACACCCTCACCTTCACTGTAACACACCCTCACCTTCACTGTAACACACCCTCACCCTCACTGTAACACACCCTCACTGTAACACTCACCCTCATTGTAACACACCCTCACCTTCACTGTAACACACCTAACCTTCACTGTAACACACCCTAACTGTAACACTCACCCTCATTGTAACACACCTAACCTTCACTGTAACACACCCTAACCTTCACTGTAACACACCTAACCTTCACTGTAACACACCCTCACTGTAACACTCACCCTCATTGTAACACACCCTCACCTTCACTGTAACACTCCCTCACCCTCACTGTAACACACCCTCACTGTAACACACCCTAACCTTCGCTGTAACACACCCTAACCTTCGCTGTAACACTCCCTCACCTTCACTGTAACACTCCCTCACCTTCACTGTAACACACCCTCACCCTCACTGTAACACACCCTCACTGTAACACACCCTCACTGTAACACTCACCCTCATTGTAACACACCCTCACCTTCACTGTAACACACCCTAACCTTCACTGTAACACAACCTCACTGTAACACTCACCCTCATTGTAACACACCCTCACCTTCACTGTAACACACCTAATCGTCACTGTAACACACCCTCACTGTAACACTCACCCTCATTGTAACACACCCTAACCTTCACTGTAACACACCCTAACCTTCACTGTAACACACCCTAACCTTCACTGTAACACACCCTAACCTTCACTGTAACACACCCTAACCTTCACTGTAACACACCCTCACCCTCACCTTCACTGTAACACACCTAATCGTCACTGTAACACACCCTCACTGTAACACTCACCCTCACTGTAACACACCCTAACCTTCACTGTAACACACCCTAACCTTCACTGTAACACACCCTAACCTTCACTGTAACACACCCTAACCTTCACTGTAACACACCCTAACCTTCACTGTAACACACCCTAACCTTCACTGTAACACACCCTCACCTTCACTGTAACACACCCCAACCTTCACTGTAACACACCCTAACCTTCACTGTAACACTCCCTCACCTTCACTGTAACACTCCCTCACCTTCACTGTAACACACCCTAACCTTCACTGTAACACACCCTCACCCTCACTGTAACACACCCTCACTGTAACACTCACCCTCATTGTAACACTCCCTCACCTTCACTGTAACACACCCTCACCTTCACTGTAACACACCCTCACCCTCACTGTAACACACCCTCACTGTAACACTCACCCTCATTGTAACACACCCTCACCTTCACTGTAACACACCTAACCTTCACTGTAACACACCCTAACTGTAACACTCACCCTCATTGTAACACACCCTCACCTTCACTGTAACACACCTAACCTTCACTGTAACACACCCTAACCTTCACTGTAACACACCTAACCTTCACTGTAACACACCCTCACTGTAACACTCACCCTCATTGTAACACACCCTCACCTTCACTGTAACACTCCCTCACCCTCACTGTAACACACCCTCACTGTAACACACCCTAACCTTCGCTGTAACACACCCTAACCTTCGCTGTAACACTCCCTCACCTTCACTGTAACACACCCTCACCCTCACTGTAACACACCCTCACTGTAACACACCCTCACTGTAACACTCACCCTCATTGTAACACACCCTCACCTTCACTGTAACACACCCTAACCTTCACTGTAACACACCCTCACTGTAACACTCACCCTCATTGTAACACACCCTCACCTTCACTGTAACACACCTAATCGTCACTGTAACACACCCTCACTGTAACACTCACCCTCATTGTAACACACCCTAACCTTCACTGTAACACACCCTAACCTTCACTGTAACACACCCTAACCTTCACTGTAACACACCCTAACCTTCACTGTAACACACCCTAACCTTCACTGTAACACACCCTCACCCTCACCTTCACTGTAACACACCTAATCGTCACTGTAACACACCCTCACTGTAACACTCACCCTCATTGTAACACACCCTAACCTTCACTGTAACACACCCTAACCTTCACTGTAACACACCCTAACCTTCACTGTAACACACCCTAACCTTCACTGTAACACACCCTAACCTTCACTGTAACACACCCTAACCTTCACTGTAACACACCCTAACCTTCACTGTAACACACCCTAACCTTCACTGTAACACACCCTCACCTTCACTGTAACACACCCCAACCTTCACTGTAACACACCCTAACCTTCACTGTAACACTCCCTCACCTTCACTGTAACACTCCCTCACCTTCACTGTAACACACCCTAACCTTCACTGTAACACACCCTCACCCTCACTGTAACACACCCTCACTGTAACACTCACCCTCATTGTAACACTCCCTCACCTTCACTGTAACACTCCCTCACCTTCAATGTAACACACCCTCACCTTCACTGTAACACACCCTCACCTTCACTGTAACACACCCTCACCTTCACTGTAACACACCCTCACCTTCACTGAAACAGACCCTCACCTTCACTGAAACAGACCCTCACCTTCACTGTAACACACCCTCACCTTCAATGTAACACACCCTTACCCTCACTGTAAGACAACCTCACCTTCAATGTAACACACCCTCACTGTAACACACCCTCACTGTAAGACAACCTCACCTTCAATGTAACACACCCTCACCCTCACTGTAACACACCCTCACTGTAACACTCACCCTCATTGTAACACACCCTCACCTTCACTGTAACACACCCTAACTGTAACACTCACCCTCATTGTAACACACACTCACCTTCACTGTAACACACCTAACCTTCACTGTAACACACCCTAACCTTCACTGTAACACACCTAACCTTCACTGTAACACACCCTCACTGTAACACACCCTCACTGTAAGACAACCTCACCTTCAATGTAACACACCCTCACCCTCACTGTAACACACCCTCACTGTAACACTCACCCTCATTGTAACACACCCTCACCTTCACTGTAACACACCCTCACCTTCACTGTAACACACCTTCACCTTTAATGTAACACACCCTCACCTTCAATGTAACACACCCTCACCTTCACTGTAACACATCCTCACCTTCACTGTAACACACCCTAACCTTCACTGTAACACACCCTCACCTTCACTGTAACACACCCTCACCTTCACTGTAACACACCCTCACCCTCACTGTAACACACCCTCACTGTAACACTCACCCTCATTGTAACACACCCTCACCTTCACTGTAACACACCTAACCTTCACTGTAACACACCCTAACTGTAACACTCACCCTCATTGTAACACACCCTCACCTTCACTGTAACACACCTAACCTTCACTGTAACACACCCTAACCTTCACTGTAACACACCTAACCTTCACTGTAACACACCCTCACTGTAACACTCACCCTCATTGTAACACACCCTCACCTTCACTGTAACACTCCCTCACCCTCACTGTAACACACCCTCACTGTAACACACCCTAACCTTCGCTGTAACACACCCTAACCTTCGCTGTAACACTCCCTCACCTTCACTGTAACACTCCCTCACCTTCACTGTAACACACCCTCACCCTCACTGTAACACACCCTCACTGTAACACACCCTCACTGTAACACTCACCCTCATTGTAACACACCCTCACCTTCACTGTAACACACCTAACCTTCACTGTAACACACCCTAACCTTCACTGTAACACACCCTAACCTTCACTGTAACACACCCTCACTGTAACACTCACCCTCATTGTAACACACCCTCACCTTCACTGTAACACACCTAATCGTCACTGTAACACACCCTCACTGTAACACTCACCCTCATTGTAACACACCCTAACCTTCACTGTAACACACCCTAACCTTCACTGTAACACACCCTAACCTTCACTGTAACACACCCTCACCCTCACCTTCACTGTAACACACCTAATCGTCACTGTAACACACCCTCACTGTAACACTCACCCTCATTGTAACACACCCTAACCTTCACTGTAACACACCCTAACCTTCACTGTAACACACCCTAACCTTCACTGTAACACACCCTAACCTTCACTGTAACACACCCTAACCTTCACTGTAACACACCCTAACCTTCACTGTAACACACCCTCACCTTCACTGTAACACACCCCAACCTTCACTGTAACACACCCTAACCTTCACTGTAACACTCCCTCACCTTCACTGTAACACTCCCTCACCTTCACTGTAACACACCCTAACCTTCACTGTAACACACCTAACCTTCACTGTAACACACCCTCACTGTAACACACCCTCACTGTAAGACAACCTCACCTTCAATGTAACACACCCTCACCCTCACTGTAACACACCCTCACTGTAACACTCACCCTCATTGTAACACACCCTCACCTTCACTGTAACACACCCTCACCTTCACTGTAACACACCTTCACCTTTAATGTAACACACCCTCACCTTCAATGTAACACACCCTCACCTTCACTGTAACACATCCTCACCTTCACTGTAACACACCCTCACCTTCACTGTAACACACCCTCACCTTCACTGTAACACACCCTCACCTTCACTGTAACACACCCTCACCCTCACTGTAACACACCCTCACTGTAACACTCACCCTCATTGTAACACACCCTCACCTTCACTGTAACACACCTAACCTTCACTGTAACACACCCTAACTGTAACACTCACCCTCATTGTAACACACCCTCACCTTCACTGTAACACACCTAACCTTCACTGTAACACACCCTAACCTTCACTGTAACACACCTAACCTTCACTGTAACACACCCTCACTGTAACACTCACCCTCATTGTAACACACCCTCACCTTCACTGTAACACTCCCTCACCCTCACTGTAACACACCCTCACTGTAACACACCCTAACCTTCGCTGTAACACACCCTAACCTTCGCTGTAACACTCCCTCACCTTCACTGTAACACTCCCTCACCTTCACTGTAACACACCCTCACCCTCACTGTAACACACCCTCACTGTAACACACCCTCACTGTAACACTCACCCTCATTGTAACACACCCTCACCTTCACTGTAACACACCTAACCTTCACTGTAACACACCCTAACCTTCACTGTAACACACCCTAACCTTCACTGTAACACACCCTCACTGTAACACTCACCCTCATTGTAACACACCCTCACCTTCACTGTAACACACCTAATCGTCACTGTAACACACCCTCACTGTAACACTCACCCTCATTGTAACACACCCTAACCTTCACTGTAACACACCCTAACCTTCACTGTAACACACCCTAACCTTCACTGTAACACACCCTAACCTTCACTGTAACACACCCTAACCTTCACTGTAACACACCCTCACCCTCACCTTCACTGTAACACACCTAATCGTCACTGTAACACACCCTCACTGTAACACTCACCCTCATTGTAACACACCCTAACCTTCACTGTAACACACCCTAACCTTCACTGTAACACACCCTAACCTTCACTGTAACACACCCTAACCTTCACTGTAACACACCCTAACCTTCACTGTAACACACCCTAACCTTCACTGTAACACACCCTAACCTTCACTGTAACACACCCTCACCTTCACTGTAACACACCCCAACCTTCACTGTAACACACCCTAACCTTCACTGTAACACTCCCTCACCTTCACTGTAACACTCCCTCACCTTCACTGTAACACACCCTAACCTTCACTGTAACACACCCTCACCCTCACTGTAACACACCCTCACTGTAACACTCACCCTCATTGTAACACACCCTCACCTTCACTGTAACACACCAAACCTTCCCTGCCCTCACCTTCACATACACCAACACTTTTTTACCTTTACTGTAACACTCTTACCTTACTGTCCAACGTGAACCCAGGACGACTGCTGGCTTTCCTCACACGGCTGCGAACGTCTGGACTGTATCTGCGTAAGATCTGCATGCACGCACACGCACACGCTACCTATTCAGTTAACCATACATGGCCCATATGACAACTGCAGTATTCAGTTACACACAGTTTACAACAACTTAGAGAAAAAATTGAACAAATGAAGAGCAAAAAGGAGGGAAAATGGTAAAAGGGGCAAAAAAGGGAAAAAGGGCAAAGAAGGCAAAAGAAAAAAAAATTAAAAGGGAAAAGAGAAAAAGGGGAAAAAAGCAAAAAAGAGAAAACATGGGAAAAAGAAGGGTAAAAAGAGGGGAATGTATGAAAAACAGGCCAAAAAAAGAGAAAAACATTTTTTTTTAAAGAAATGCAAAAAGAGGGAGAACAATGAAAAAAGGGGAAAAGCGAAAAAATGGGAAAAAAGACAGAGAAAGAGAAAAATGGGGAAAAAAGAAAAAGTGTAGGTACAGCTGCTTTGGAGGCTTGGTTTGGGGTTCAAAACTCTAAAGCCTATGTGTTTGATGCTAACATTAACCCTTTCATGTCTATGATGCTAACATTAATCCTAGCATGTGTGTGTGTGATGCTAACCCTAGAGTGTGTTAGCGTATGTTCGGTGCTAACCCCAGCATGTGTTCGATGCTAACCCCAGCGTGCATTCAATGCTAATGCTAGTGTGCATTTCATGTTAATGTTAGCGTGTGTTTGATGCTAATGTTAGCATGTGTTTGATGCTAACCTCATCAGCTGACACGGGTTCAGACGAGCGACTGATGGCGCACACATGCAGGGCATCGGCGTCAACCTCTGTGTCTGCGTAAGCCCCACCCTCGTCGGCAGTGTCGTCCTGGTCAGATGTCAGCCTGTTGTCCAAGCTGTGGTAGTCGCCCGACATGACGGACAGAAAGGACAGACGCTCTGCATCCTGGCACTCCAGCTCACTCTCTACCCCCTCCAGCTAGAAGAGACACATGATGGAGCTTGGGTGTGACGGAAAGAAGGACGGACAAACGGACGGACAGACAGAAAGCACAAGAACAAGAGAAGAAAGAAAGACAAACAGAGCCCAGCTGTAGAAACTACTGGCAGGAAGTAGAAAGACCACATTGAGCATGCTCAGAATGAACACCACCACACCTGGCAACGCTAAAATCACACACGCCATCTGTGTAGTACTGATATATTGTATATCAGTACTGAAGTACTGATATTCAGGGTCAGTTTTCCAAACAGATGAACCATAAAGGCATTGGATGTTTAATTCCTCGTGTTTGTATGTAATGAAAAAGCACAGGAATATTCATCTGATTATTTTAACTAAACACTGAAAACACAGATTTATACTTAATATGTATATTTTGATCATTTTAAAGGGTTTAGGGGGTGGTATTGGGGGCCTTGGAACCAATCATGCAACTATTTACGAAAATATTTACAAATTAATTTCGTAAATTGAGTTACCACTGTTTGGACAAAACTGACACTAATACACAGATGTACAGTGTGTGCGTTAGTGTGTGCGTTAGTGTGTGCGTTAGTGTGTGCGTTAGTGTGTGCGTTAGTGTGTGCGTTAGTGTGTGCGTTAGTGTGTGCGTTAGTGTGTGCGTTAGTGTGTGCGTTAGTGTGTGCGTTAGTGTGTGCGTTAGTGTGTGTTAGTGTTCGTTAGTGTTCGTTAGTGTGTGTGTTAGTGTTCGTTAGTGTGTGTTAGTGTGTGTTAGTGTTCGTTAGTGTGTGTTAGTGTGTGTTAGTGTGTGTTAGTGTTCGTTAGTGTTCGTTAGTGTGTGTGTTAGTGTTCGTTAGTGTGTGTTAGTGTGTGTTAGTGTTCGTTAGTGTTCGTTAGTGTGTGTTAGTGTGTGTTAGTGTTCGTTAGTGTTCGTTAGTGTTCGTTAGTGTGTGTTAGTGTGTGTTAGTGTGTGTTAGTGTTTGTTAGTGTTCGTTAGTGTTCGTTAGTGTGTGTTAGTGTGTGTTAGTGTTCGTTAGTGTTCGTTAGTGTTCGTTAGTGTGTGTTAGTGTGTGTTAGTGTGTGTTAGTGTGTGTTAGTGTGTGTTAGTGTTCGTTAGTGTTCGTTAGTGTTCGTTAGTGTGTGTTAGTGTTCGTTAGTGTTCGTTAGTGTTCGTTAGTGTGTGTTAGTGTGTGTTAGTGTGTGTTAGTGTTCGTTAGTGTTCGTTGGTGTGTGTTGGTGTGTGTTAGTGTGTGTTAGTGTTCGTTAGTGTTCGTTAGTGTGTGTTAGTGTGTGTTAGTGTGTGTTAGTGTTCGTTAGTGTTCGTTAGTGTGTGTTAGTGTGTGTTAGTGTGTGTTAGTGTTTGTTAGTGTGTGTTGGTGTGTGTTAGTGTTTGTTAGTGTTCGTTAGTGTTCGTTAGTGTGTGTTAGTGTGTGTTAGTGTGTGTTAGTGTTCGTTAGTGTTCGTTAGTGTGTGTTAGTGTGTGTTAGTGTGTGTTAGTGTTCGTTAGTGTGTGTTGGTGTGTGTTAGTGTTTGTTAGTGTTCGTTAGTGTTCGTTAGTGTGTGTTAGTGTGTGTTAGTGTTCGTTAGTGTTCGTTAGTGTTCGTTAGTGTGTGTTAGTGTGTGTTAGTGTGTGTTAGTGTGTGTTAGTGTGTGTTAGTGTGCGTTAGTGTGTTCGTTAGTGTGTGTGTTAGTGTGCGTTAGTGTGTGCGTTAGTGTGTGCGTTAGTGTGTGTTAGAGTGTGTTAGTGTGTGTTAGTGTGTGTTAGTGTTCGTTAGTGTGTGTTAGTGTTCGTTAGTGTGTGTTAGTGTGTGTTAGTGTGTGTTAGTGTGTGTTAGTGTGTGTTAGTGTGTGTTAGTGTGTGTTAGTGTTCGTTAGTGTGTGTTAGTGTGTGTTAGTGTGTGTGTTAGTGTTCGTTAGTGTGTGTTAGTGTGTGTTAGTGTGTGTTAGTGTGTGTTAGTGTGTGTTAGTGTGTGTTAGTGTGTGTTAGTGTGTGTTAGTGTTCGTTAGTGTGTGTTAGTGTGTGTTAGTGTGTGTTAGTGTGTGTTAGTGTGTGTTAGTGTTCGTTAGTGTTAGTTAGTGTGTGTTAGTGTTCGTTAGTGTGTGTTAGTGTTCGTTAGTGTTCGTTAGTGTGTGTTAGTGTTCGTTAGTGTTCGTTAGTGTGAGTTAGTGTGTGTTAGTGTGTGTTAGTGTTCGTTAGTGTGTGTTAGTGTTCGTTAGTGTTAGTGTGTGTTAGTGTGTGTTAGTGTTCGTTAGTGTGTGTTAGTGTTCGTTAGTGTGTGTTAGTGTGTGTTAGTGTGTGTTAGTGTGTGTTAGTGTTCGTTAGTGTGTGTTAGTGTTCGTTAGTGTGTGTTAGTGTGTGTTAGTGTTCGTTAGTGTTAGTTAGTGTGTGTTAGTGTGTGTTAGTGTTCGTTAGTGTGTGTTAGTGTTCGTTAGTGTGTGTTAGTGTTCGTTAGTGTGTGTTAGTGTGTGTTAGTGTGTGTTAGTGTGTGTTAGTGTTCGTTAGTGTGTGTTAGTGTGTGTTAGTGTGTGTTAGTGTGTGTTAGTGTTCGTTAGTGTTAGTTAGTGTGTGTTAGTGTGTGTTAGTGTTCGTTAGTGTGTGTTAGTGTTCGTTAGTGTGTGTTAGTGTGTGTTAGTGTTCGTTAGTGTGTGTTAGTGTTCGTTAGTGTGTGTTAGTGTGTGTTAGTGTGTGTTAGTGTGTGTTAGTGTTCGTTAGTGTGTGTTAGTGTTCGTTAGTGTGTGTTAGTGTTCGTTAGTGTGTGTTAGTGTGTGTTAGTGTTCGTTAGTGTGTGTTAGTGTTCGTTAGTGTGTGTTAGTGTTCGTTAGTGTGTGTTAGTGTTAGTTAGTGTGTGTTAGTGTGTGTTAGTGTTCGTTAGTGTGTGTTAGTGTTCGTTAGTGTTAGTTAGTGTGTGTTAGTGTGTGTTAGTGTTCGTTAGTGTGTGTTAGTGTTCGTTAGTGTGTGTTAGTGTGTGTTAGTGTGTGTTAGTGTGTGTTAGTGTTCGTTAGTGTGTGTTAGTGTTCGTTAGTGTGTGTTAGTGTGTGTTAGTGTTCGTTAGTGTGTGTTAGTGTTCGTTAGTGCGTGTTAGTGTTCGTTAGTGTGTGTTAGTGTTCGTTAGTGTTCGTTAGTGTGTGTTAGTGTGTGTTAGTGTGTGTTAGTGTGTGTTAGTGTTCGTTAGTGTGTGTTAGTGTTAGTTAGTGTGTGTTAGTGTGTGTTAGTGTGTGTTAGTGTGTGTTAGTGTGTGTTAGTGTTCGTTAGTGTGTGTTAGTGTTCGTTAGTGTGTGTTAGTGTTCGTTAGTGTTAGTTAGTGTGTGTTAGTGTTCGTTAGTGTGTGTTAGTGTTCGTTAGTGTGTGTTAGTGTGTGTTAGTGTGTGTTAGTGTGTGTTAGTGTTCGTTAGTGTGTGTTAGTGTTCGTTAGTGTGTGTTAGTGTGTGTTAGTGTTCGTTAGTGTGTGTTAGTGTTCGTTAGTGTGTGTTAGTGTTCGTTAGTGTGTGTTAGTGTGTGTTAGTGTGTGTTAGTGTTCGTTAGTGTGTGTTAGTGTTCGTTAGTGTGTGTTAGTGTTCGTTAGTGTGTGTTAGTGTGTGTTAGTGTGTGTTAGTGTGTGTTAGTGTTCGTTAGTGTGTGTTAGTGTTCGTTAGTGTCTGTTAGTGTCTGTTAGTGTGTGTTAGTGTGTGTTAGTGTGTGTTAGTGTTCGTTAGTGTGTGTTAGTGTGTGTTAGTGTGTGTTAGTGTGTGTTAGTGTGTGTTAGTGTGTGTTAGTGTGTGTTAGTGTGTGTTAGTGTGTGTTAGTGTGTGTTAGTGTGTGTTAGTGTGTGTTAGTGTGTGTTAGTGTGTGTTAGTGTGTGTTAGTGTGTGTTAGTGTGTGTTAGTGTGTGTTAGTGTGTGTTAGTGTTCGTTAGTGTGTGTTAGTGTGTGTTAGTGTGTGTTAGTGTGTGTTAGTGTGTGTTAGTGTGTGTTAGTGTGTGTTAGTGTGTGTTAGTGTGTGTTAGTGTGTGTTAGTGTGTGTTAGTGTGTGTTAGTGTGTGTTAGTGTGTGTTAGTGTGTGTTAGTGTTCGTTAGTGTGTGTTAGTGTTCGTTAGTGTGTGTTAGTGTGTGTTAGTGTTCGTTAGTGTGTGTTAGTGTGTGTTAGTGTGTGTTAGTGTGTGTTAGTGTGTGTTAGTGTGTGTTAGTGTTCATACCTTTCCATCACTAACCCAGACAGCTTGTACTTGTTGTTCTCTAATAGAATCTTTAACGCTGCCGAACCAGGCGTCGTTAGCAGAGTTCAGGTCGATGGTGGCTGAAGACAAATAACACTATTAGACTGACCCCTACTGACCAACCACTACTGACCACTACTGACCCCTACTGTCCAACCCCTACTGACCACTACTGACCCCTACTGACCAACCCCTACTGACCACTACTGTCCAACCCCTACTGACCAACCCCTACTGACCAACCACTACTGACCCCTACTGTCCAACCACTACTGACCAACCACTACTGACCCCTACTGACCAACCATTACTGACCAACCACTACTGACCCCTACTGTCCAACCACTACTGACCAACCACTACTGACCCCTACTGTTCAACCACTACTGACCAACCACTACTGACCCCTACTGACCAATCATTACTGACCCCTACTGTCCAACCACTACTGACCCCTACTGACCCCTACTGTCCAACCATTACTGACCCCTACTGTCCAACCATTACTGACCCCTACTGTCCAACCACTACTGACCCCTACTGACCAACCACTACTGACCCCTACTGACCAACCATTACTGACCCCTACTGTCCAACCACTACTGACCCCTACTGACCCCTACTGACCAACCACTACTGACCAACCACTACTGACCAACCACTACTGACCCCTACTGACCAACCATTACTGACCCCTACTGTCCAACCACTACTGACCCCTACTGACCAACCATTACTGACCCCTACTGTCCAACCACTACTGACCCCTACTGACCTCTACTGACCAACCACTACTGACTCTACTGACCCCTACTGTCCAACCACTACTGACCCCTACTGACCCCAACTGACCAACCACTACTGACCCCTACTGTCCAACCACTACTGACCAACCACTACTGACCCCTACTGACCAACCATTACTGACCAACCACTACTGACCCCTACTGTCCAACCACTACTGACCAACCACTACTGACCCCTACTGTTCAACCACTACTGACCAACCACTACTGACCACTACTGACCCCTACTGACCAATCATTACTGACCCCTACTGTCCAACCACTACTGACCCCTACTGACCCCTACTGACCAACCATTACTGACCCCTACTGTCCAACCATTACTGACCCCTACTGTCCAACCACTACTGACCCCTACTGACCAACCACTACTGACCCCTACTGACCCCTACTGACCAACCATTACTGACCCCTACTGTCCAACCACTACTGACCCCTACTGACCCCTACTGACCAACCACTACTGACCAACCATTACTGACCCCTACTGACCAACCATTACTGACCCCTACTGTCCAACCACTACTGACCCCTACTGACCAACCATTACTGACCCCTACTGTCCAACCACTACTGACCCCTACTGACCAACCACTACTGACTCTACTGACCCCTACTGTCCAACCACTACTGACCCCTACTGACCCCAACTGACCAACCACTACTGACTGACCACTACTGGCCATGTATGTGTCCAGTACTGACCAGTGAAGAGGTGTGAGCAGTTTTTCTTCAGTTTCAGAGCCTGTTGGTAGAGTTTCGTAGCGCTGCGGTTAGAGTGTGGGATGATCCTCTGCCTCATGGTTTTAACTCCGTGTTTGGTGTCAGGGTTGAAGAAGATGACAATGGGATACCACTGAGTAGAGTTTAGGGTGTGGACAGCTTTAGGAGTGATGTCCAGCAGAGCGTGTTTGTCCTGGACACAACAATGACCGAAACAAAACTGATACACACTGTACTACAATGTACAGAACTATGAGATAAAAAAAGTCTAAATTATTTGATAAAAAGTCAAAATAATCAGATGAAAAATTTTGTTTAAATTCTCACCTGTTCAATAATTTGTCTGATTGTATTCAGTCGAACGACTCCTGACGACTTTTCTGTTCCAGCGTCTTTAGGCTCCGTCTCTGACACAAAACCAGTGAGGGGAAGTATCAAAATAAAAGCACAAATCCTGCATTCACATGTCAAAATAAAAGCACAAACACCTGCATTCACATGTCAAAATAAAAGCACAAAGACAGGCATTCACATGTCAAAATAAAAGCGCAAACACCTACATTGACCTGTCAAAATAAAAGCCCAGACTCACTGGCGATAACAAACTGGTCTGGGATCTCTGAGGCCAGTTTTTCGTTGGCAGCGTCAGCGATGGGACCGAACAAAACGACTGGGCGACGAAAACCAGCTGCAATGATACACGATGAGTAAAGGTTTAGTTTAAAACTGAAAATAATTCAACTAAAATATATAAATAAATATAAATATAAAAGAAAAAGAAAAGTGTCAATCGACTGTTCTGTGTCAGTGGGGGAGGGGTTAGGGTTAGGGGGAGGAGTTGACTCAAATTTCACCAAAAATGTGCAGAAAAAAAAATACAAAATATGAAAATTCACTAAAATTCACCAACAAAACCCCAAAAAAGTAAAAGTGATTTAAATGTTTTTAAACATTTTCAAACTTCTAAAATAGAGAAAAATATTTGATAAAATCTGAATATATATGAAATTAACCTGTTCATTCAACTGTAAACAAGTGTTCCATTGAGTTCAAATGTTTAATCAGATTAATGATGATGAATGAATGTTTGTGAAAGAGTAAATTTTAACAGAATTAGTTATAAATTAATGTGTGAATGAGTTAACTTTAACAGAACTAGTTATGAATGGATGTGAGTGAATGATTAAAATTATAACAGAACTAGTTATGAATGATTGTGAGTGAATGAGTTAATTTTAACAGAATTATTGATGAATGAAGTGAGTGAATGGGTTAAGTGTAACAGAACTAGTTATGAATTAATGTTAGTTAATGAGCTAATTATAAAAAAACTAGTTATGAATGAATGCCAGTCAATGAGTTAATTTTAACAAAACTAGTTATGAATGAATGTGAGTGAATTAATTAGTTTTAACAGAATTAGTTATGAATGAATTAGTTAATTTTAATAGAATTTGTTATGAATGAAGTGAGTGAATGAGTTAATTTTAACAGAACTAGTTTTGAATGAATGTTAGTCAATGAGTTAATTTTAACACAAATAGTTATGAATGAATGTGAGTGAATGAGTTAATTTTAACATAACTATTTATGAATGAATATAAGTGAATGAAAGTGACTGAGGTGTTTGAAAGTTTGTTCAGTTGTTTGAGATGAACTGGAAGAAGTGAAAAAATTAAACATTCTGAAGAAAAACTATTTACAAACATTTTAATGTCTGTAAGGAGGGGGGGGGGTCTGACCCTCATGTGACCCTCATATGGCAGTGTGAGAGCAGGGTACGGCGGTGCCAGGTCAGGGTACGGCGGTGGCAGGTCAGGGTACGGCGGTGGCAGGGTATGAAGGTGTGAGGGCAGGGTATGAGGACACGGCGGTGCGTGGGCAGGGTATGAGGGTGTGAGGGTGCGAGGGCAGGGTATGGGGGTGTGAGGGCAGGGTATGAGGACACGGCGGTGCGTGGGCAGGGTATGAGGGTGTGAGGGTGCGAGGGCAGGGTATGAGAGTGTGAGGGTGCGAGGGCAGGGTATGGGGGTGTGAGGGCAGTGTACGGCGGTGCCAGGGCAGGGTATGAGGGCACGGCGGTGCGAGGGCAGGGTATGAGGGTGTGAGGGCAGGGTATGAGGGTGTGAGGGCATGGTATGAGGGTGTGAGGGCAGGGTATGGGGGTGTGAGGGCAGGGTATGGGGGTGTGAGGGCAGTGTACGGCGGTGCGCCCAAGAACAGCGTTCTGTTCTCTCTGAGCGCAAAAACCATCCCCAGACAGGCCACGCTCAAGTTAGTGGGAGTCAGACAAGGGCAGTTCGGTGATGTCCAAAACCAGAGGGGTGACTCCCCCCATCCCTTCCCAGTTTAAATGTGTGCGTATGTGTGTGTGCAGAGCTCCACCCACCTTCTCGCAGCACCACCCGTTCATAGGCAGGTAAAGGCGTGGTCATCATCATGTGACCACTGGTGTTTTCTGGGTTCTTCCTCAGTTCTTTTCTTTTCATTGACCTTTGACCTCGTAAACGCCAGAAGTCTCCTCTGTCACCTGGACACCACTTATGACACGACTGGACACTGGACATCTGGACACTAGACATCTGCTGCGCCCTGACAATACACACAAATATACATAATACAATACACACGTATATACATTGCACATACACAATATATACATAATATGACAAGACTGGACATGTTCTGCACCCTGTTCGTTTATTGTCTTTTGCTTTATCTGGGCCCAGGTCGTGGGGGCAGCAGCCTTTGCCTTCCGTCTTAGCCCCTTCTTCACCTCAATGGATTGGTTTAACACTCACATTACTGCGGAAGCTGACCCAATCCGCCTGTCGACCTCCCGCTCTACCCTTCTGTCAACTCATGAATAAGATCCTGAGGTACTTAAATTCCTCCACCTGAGGCAGGACCCCTCCCCCCTGACCCAAAGAGAGCACTCTACCCTTTTCTGTCTGAGAACCATGGCCTCAGACTTGGAGGTGCTGGTCTTCATCCCCGATGCTTCACACTCAGTGGCAAACAGCTCCAATAAGAGCTGGAGGTCATTGTCAAATGATGCTAGGAGGACCACTTCCTCCACAAAAAGAGACGAGATCTTCCTGTCACTGAACTCCACTGCCTCCCCCACTGGGCTGCACCTCGAAATTCTGTCCATAAAAGTTATGAAGAGAACTGGTGACAAAGGGCAGCCCTGGTGGAGTCCAACCCTCCCGAGGGTGGATGGAAGCATCGAGTCCGAATAGGCTCTGTTCTGCTCCACCATTGCCAAAGTGGCTGTAGTGAGCTGTGGCCGTAGCGTAGTTGTGGCGGTAACTCCCGAACCTCTGACCCGGAAAAAGTGGAAGAGGACGAGATGAGAGGGATATACACAATATATACATACTAACCCTAACCCTATCCTGGGTCCAGAACTGGGTTCAGACCCGGGTCTGAAGAGTTTGGGTTCAGACCTGGGTCCAGATCCGGGCCCAGACCACATACCTGCTCTTATTGGGGATGATTCCTTTCTCTAGCAGTTGTTTATCTTTTCCCATTCGGATGGCTAACCAGTTTCCCAGTTTTCCGTCATAGAGGGTGTCCACCACCTTAAAGACATCCCCTCTACAGAAGGACAGACTCTGGGGCATCTCCTTCTCATACTCAAAGTGGGTCCTGATGAAGAAGGAGTCTCCACGTCCTGACACCAGGATTTCATTGTAAACTACAGAGGGACACAGATGGGGGGGTCAAAAGCCAAAGATGCAGAGTACTGTTAACAACTGTGCTACATGACTAATCTAATGTAATTAATCTAAGGTAAGTATTTTACCTTCAGGTTTGCTCTGGGCCAGAATAGAAACCACATTCCCTTTAGGAATTTCCAACAGGAACAGAACAGCTTCCTCCCGAACGACACCCTGAAAATCCACATTATTCACCTGGAACACACAGAGAACCCTGTTAGAACCAGACTGATGTCCCCGTAAGGAACCTGTTTAAATGTGTTTATTAGAATCACACTGGGGTCCCCATAAGGAACCTGTTTAAATGTTCATGTTAGAACCACACTGGTGCTCTGCCTGGTAGATGTTATCGAGAATGTGTACCTCAAGGATCTGGTCTCCAACGGACAGTCCTACCTTAAGGATCTGGTCTCCTACAGCCAGTCCCTCCTCCTCTGCTGGACTTCCCTCCTGAACTCCAGCGATAAAAATTCCCACATCGTTTCCTCCGGCCAACCTCAGACCAACGCTGTCGCCCTTCTGGAAGTTCACGAGCATAGTGTCGGTACTAGACAACAACAACAAAACACACAACGGAGAACTGTAAATACACACCAGAGAACCGTAAACACACACGGGAGAACCATAAACAAGTTGGATACTGAAAGTGGGTATAGGTTTAGAACTGGGACAAACATTAATGGTAGAAGCCAGAGGCACGTGCACACACCACAGCCCTCTCTCCTCTGTTAAAGGGTTAGACATTAGAGGAAGACATAAAACGACTTACTCGTAATTTTTTTCGTCTTCTGAACTCGGTTGAAGGAGAATCTTGGGGGGGTTTGTTAGAGTGACTGTGGGGGAGGGGGGAGAGTATAAAAACGTGTCACTAAAGCATGATGAACTCAACATGTATGAATAAAAGTAACCCTAACCCTACTGACCTGCAAGTCCCTCTGTTTGAGGAATGTCATTGTCTACTTCGGCTGAGGCCTGTGGGGCCTCTGGGACCCTGAAGGAGGCCTGTGGGGCCTCTGGGACCCTGAAGGAAGCCTGTGGGGCCTCTGGGACCCTGAAGGAAGCCTGTGGGGACCCTGGGACCCTGAAGGAGGCCTGTGGGGACCCTGGGACCCTGAAGGAGGCCCGGGGGGACCCTGGGACCCTGAACGGGGACGCCATCATGGGCATTGTAGCTGTTGTCAATGGTTCATCCCTAAACCACAAATATCAAGGATAGAGTTTTAAACATTAAAAAATTAAACAGATTCAACTGTAAAGTGGACTGTACTGGACTGTCTTTATTAGTTGCTAGGGATTTTGCTAGTGCTAAATGTCAGGAGCTACTTTGCTACTTTACTAACAGACCAGTCTCAGTCCAGTAAATGAAAAAAAAAAAGTGTTGATGAGGATGATGATTATCATCCATCAGGAAGTACAGTTAAATGCTGAGAACCATAAAGACTCACATTAGGTATTCAATAAGCAGCTGTCCTCCCCATCACTCCACATGTCGCTATGGGAACCCCCCCCCCAAATTCTGTCTGGTTGAATGACTCCCTCACCCTCTTTCTGTTCACCTGAATCTCATCACTGGAACTGCTCTTACTATTGTCTGCCATTGTTGTTTTTGCTAAAGCTCACACTGGTGACGTCATGCAGCCTCGTCTCCACTACTTCCCACTTGTTCGGCACTATTCAATTAAATTTTTGTTTATTTATAAAGTCCCTAATCACAACATAGTTGTCTCGCAGAGCTTTACAAAAACACAATCAACTACAGAAACTACTACACTACTTCTGGCATGTTTCGCACTGACTGACAGAGGTCAAAGTTTAAGGCCATCACATGACCTAAACATTTCTTTTGTGTGTTAGGGTTGGGGATTATGTCAGGTGTAATTTAATCGAACATAACTTAATCTAATCCAAATCCTTACCTCAGGTTTTCTCTGTCAGTGGACGATCGTGACGACAGATCGGATTGTCTGGATCTGCGATCTTCTGGAGGAGAATACGAATGGTACGACTCCATTTCCCACATTTCTGACAGACAACACACACACACTTACATTAACATAGCCAAAAAGCCCCGCCCACCACCAAAACCTCTGCCCCCCACCACCACCAAACACCAGCAGCCCCGCCGCCCACCACCAGCAGCTCCCACCATCAGCACCACCAGCAGCCCCAACCACCCAGTGGCAGCAGTTGAGGAAGACCTTCCCCCAGTGAATGTCAGTCACATGTCTTGTTTTTCTTTACTCATTTTTCAATTTAAAACAAATATTTTTTATATTTCAAAAACAGAATGAAAAACAAAAACAGCTTATTTTTTTTCATTTTATGTCCAAATCACACCTACCCTAAAGTTTACACTAGTTCACCTTCTGCACAAGCATCAGGGGCTGCCCGTTAGCACTACCCCAGGATTATGGTTAGTCCACTCAAACCTTACCCCAGGGTTATGGTTAGCCCGCTCAGCCCTACCCCAGGGTTAGGGTTAGCCCACTCAGCTCTACACCAGGGTTAGGGTTAGCCCACTCAGCTCTACCCCAGGGTTACGGTTAGTCCGCTCAGCCCTACCCCAGGGTTAAGGTTAGTCTGATCAGTCCTACCCCAGGGTTAGGGACATCAACTTACTTGCTGCCGGGGAGTTTAGGGACCTTCAAAAAATGAACTGACAGACCCGTCGCGGTCCAGCGGTCTGTTCCTTCACACTTTTGTGGGTTTGAACATTCCCAGGGTCTGGGAAGAGAGGGTTTTGGTGCTCCAGTATATTCCTGGTTCTGCCTGACCCGAAGAGCAAGTGACCTCCAGGCGGTCCGTTTCCATCAGGGCCCCAATGCCATGTGTCGGGGTGCCGCGGTGCATCGATCCTGGCGTGAGGTTGTGCTCCGGTTCTCGTTCCGGTGTTGACAGTCCAGATGAGTCCATTCCAAGTACGGTGTTTAACCAGACTCTTTCAGACATGGTGACGGGCTTGGGTTCCTCCAGCAGTGAAGGCCTACCCTGAAACTGAGAAGCTGCACCGCTGGTCCTCCTCCTCAGAGGCCGGGGGCCCTCCAGAGTTGTTTTAATATGGTCAGTCTTCAGCGCCACAAATACGCCACCTTTACTTGCCTTAAAATATAACTGGTACTCACTGTGGATTGGGGTCCAGCGGGACTAGCAGGTTGGTTTTGGATGGTCTCAGCCAGAGACCATCCATCGCTGACACTCGCTCCATTAAACAAGCAACACGTAAATTAGAGGCAATGGAGGCGATCCAACTTAGAAGATTCTCTCAATGCCTGGAAAAATATGTGACTAAAGTATAATCCATCTTTGCGTACAGCCAAAACTAGATATTACTCATCCATAATAGAAGAAAACAAGAATAATCCTAGATTCCTGTTCAGTACTGTAGCCAGACTGACAAACAGACACACCTCCGTGGAACCAGTTATTCCATCCACGCTCCATTCTGATGATTTCCTGCAGTTCTTTAACAATAAAATATCAACTATTAGAGACAAAATAGACACAT
Organism: Siphamia tubifer; assembly: GCA_020466265.1. Classification (NCBI taxonomy): domain Eukaryota; kingdom Metazoa; phylum Chordata; class Actinopteri; order Kurtiformes; family Apogonidae; genus Siphamia; species Siphamia tubifer. The sequence continues at coordinate 2,283,055 of JAIVEL010000024.1, forward strand.
TTCTCCCAAATATTAGATCAGAAAAAGCAGTGGTTTCAAACCTAGGCCTTTTTATAAATCCCTCTGTAACACTAAATAATTTCACCACTGTAGACCAAACTGATGTCATATCTATTATCATGTCTTCCAAATCATCACCTGCCTCTTAGATCCAATTACAACTAAACTCTTTAAACAGATTCTGTCCCTAATTATTAGCACTGTCCTAAATATAATTAACACTTCATTAATTACTGGATATGTGCCACAGTCATTTAAATATGCTGTTATTAAACCAATTCTGAAAAAGCCTACCCTAGATCCTGACATTTTAGCCAATTATAGGCCTATATCCAATTTGCCCTTCCTGTCAAAGGTTTTAGAACGAGTAATAGTTAAACAGCTGTGCCAATTCCTGCAGGATAATAGTTTATTTGAACAGTTTCAGTCTGACTTTCGTGCCCATCATAGCACTGAAACAGCGTTAGTTAAAGTTACTAATGACTTATTATTAGCCGCTGACATGGGATTAATATGGGTCCTGGTGTTATTAGACCTTAGTGCAGCCTTTGACACCATTGACCACAGTATCTTAGTGCACAGATTAGAATATGATATAGGTATTAGAGGAGCAGCCCTCTGCTGCTTTAAATCATATTTATCTGATCGCTACCAATTTGTTAACGTTAATCAACAATCATCGCAGTCCTCCAGAGTTAATTATGGCGTTCCTCAAGGGTCAGTCCTTGGGCCTATTTTGTTTACACTATATATGCTCCCTTTAGGTAACATCATTAGAAATCATGGCATTAATTTTCATTGTTATGCAGATGACACACAGCTATATTTATCGATTAAACCTGATCAGACCAGACAAATAGATAAACTAAGTACATGTGTCCAAGACATAAAGACTTGGATGAGTGACAATTATCTTTTATTGAACCCTGAAAAAACTGAAGTCATTATAATTGGTCCTAAAAATGCCACAGACTCCCTAACTGACCACATAGTTACTGTAGACAACTTAAGTGGAACACCCAGTGACACAGTTAAAAATTTAGGAGTTTTATTTGATCCACATCTTTCATTCAAAGGGTCAGGGGTCAGAGGTCAGGGCACATTAACCAAACTTGTAGAACAGCCTTCTTTCACCTGTGCAACATTAGCCAAAATTAGGAATATTCTGTCTAAAACGACTGCAGAAAAATTAATTCATGCATTTGTTACATCACGATTAGATTATTGTAACTCCTTACTTGTAGCGTGTCCTAAATATTCCCTAAAAAGCTTCAACTGGTTCAAAATGCAGCAGCAAGATTATTAACAGGATCAAATAGAAGAGAACACATCACCCCTGTGCTCCAAACCCTGACCCCTGACCCCTAACCCTATCACCCCTGTGCTCCAAACCCTGACCCCTGACCCCTAACCCTATCACCCCTGTGCTCCAAACCCTGACCCCTGACCCCTAACCCTATCACCCCTGTGCTCCAAACCCTGACCCCTGACCCCTAACCCTATCACCCCTGTGCTCCAAACCCTGACCCCTGACCCCTAACCCTATCACCCCTGTGCTCCAAACCCTTCATTGGCTACCAGTTGAGTCTAGAATTGAATTTAAAATCCTCCTCCTTACATATAAAACCATTAATGGTATGGGCCCCTCTTATCTTAAAGATGATCTGGTTCCGTACCAACCCAATAGAACCCTTCGTTCTCAGAATGCAGGTTTATTGAAAGTTCCTAAGGTTTCTAAAAGTACAGTAGGAGCTAGAGCCTTTAGTTACCATGGTTACTGTCTTATGGAATCAGCTTCCCTTTAATATTAAAGACGCAGAAACAGTCTCTACATTTAAAATTAGGCTGAAAACATTCCTGTTTGAGAAAGACTATGGTCAGGTTAGTTAAAAATGATGTGACTCATATATCATGTATACATGATGTATGAGTCACAGTTCAGTCTAGGCTGCCCTAGGAGTTAGAATGCTGGGGGAAGTACAGACACTGAGTTCTTTCTTCTCTTTCTCTCCCTCACACCTGTTTGTGTCATTTTTATAACCTATCTTTCATACCAAGTCTGTTCATGACTAGTCACCTGGTGTGTCCCCCCCCATGGGGGGAGTGGTGGCTCTCCTGACAGTGTCTGCACGGGAGCCATGGACGACAGGATCTGCAGTTTCTCGCCTGTGCTGACCTGTGACCCCGGACCACTGCCCCTGCCTGTCTGGACCAGCCCCCCCTCCTTCATTTATAAATGGACGTTCATCTATAGTCTGTCCGTCCATGGGAGTGGATCTGTCCTTCAATGTGGTTCTCCTCGAGATTTCTTCTTTTTCCCACTGGGTTTGGAAGTTTTTTCTTGCCGAGAAGGAGGGTCTAAGGACAGGGGGAGGGTCTAAGGACAGGGGATGCCTGGGACTTTTTCATGTATCTCTGTAGTTGATTGTGTTTTTGTAAAGCCCTTTGAGACGACTTTGTTGTGATTTAGGGCTTTATAAATAAAATTGAATTGAATTGAATTGAATTGAATAGAGTTGGGTAATCCCATCTCCAAAGACTAAAAGTCCTGCCATGTATTGGTACTTCCTGTTCACTTCATTCAGGTGATTCCACTAAATATCCATCGACCTGGATGAAGAGATGTGTGGTTGGAACCAATTCATGGCAGGACTTTTATTCTTTGGAGCTGGGATTCCCACCTCTGGTCTCTAGTTTTTCTATTGTTTTCAGAAGAGAAAAAGCACTGACCAACAGATCCATGAACCTGGATAAAAATTCGTTTACAGGTTTAAATGCTTGTTAATGGCTTTTCCTAGTTTTCACTTCAGAAAAATAAAAAATTAGGAAATTAATAAATATATTAACCGTTACCCATTTTTCATTCTGGTTTTGACAATGAGATAAATGTTTTTAAATAGAAAAGTGCCCCCAGAGCCACCAAAACCACCACCACACTGACACAGGAAGTTCCTTTGAAAGCATCAAGATGTGTCAGAGTCACAGACAGGAAGTGAAAACAACTCACCATCACAAACCTCACCCCCCCATTCCTGGTTTGTTTCTAAAAGTTAGAAACACTGGTACAGTGGAGGTCAAAGGTCACAGATGGTACCAACACATTACATCATTTTAACATTGGAGGTCAAAAATCATAGGTCACAGTCAGGTTAGCAGGGCTTTGGGGTTTCAAACAGGTTGTCAGACAGTCTGCATGCAGGACTGTTGTCATGGTAACGGGGGACAGCTCTGAATATATTCCATCCAATCACAACTGCATCATATGGATCCATATGTGGACTATGAGGATTTTTTTTGGGGAAAAAAATCAATTATTTTTTGCATCAAAAATGTTTTGTTCATTTTTGAAACGTTTAAATTGTAAAAATGAGTATTTTTTAGATCACATTTTCATATATATTTAAGAATATTTGGTATTTTTATTTGCAGCTCAAGTTGCTTAAATAGAAAGATAGTTCCAATGTCCCTGTGTTCATCAGGTTGTCACAGCTGTGATGTCTGTTATCAACAAAAGGGAGTCATTTAATGGATGATCAGTGTGAATGGTATAGGAAGCCCCCAAAGCTCTTCTAGGGTAACACCTGACTGAACTAAAGTAGGTAACTGGGTAATGACATGTTACTGTGCTTAAAGGTGTTAATGATACACACGAGGTTGGTGGTGAAAAACTAATATTGGGGCAATTACTTTCTAATGAATCAATCACAATTGAAATCTGAGGGAGAAGTGATTTTAAAATAAACAAAGTTGTAAACAAATTGTTTACAATTGTAAATTTTGACAAACAAAGCGATAAACTTTGTGTCTAATGTTTAAATCGCTCTAATGAATCAATCAGAATTGAAATCTGTTGAGAATTGAGGGAGGATAGATTTTATTGAAATGTGGACAACGACAACGGATGACAGACAGACAACGCACAATGACAATAGCTCATCGCAACTTTGTCCAGATTAACTACAAACATGTCAAATGTTAAAAATTGTTTAGATCACAGGTGTCAACCCAGGGGCCAAAATTAGCTCACTGATGGGTCTAATCTGACGCCTGGGATACATTTGGGAAATGCAAAATTTACACAGAAGATATTAATAATTACGGAAGCTAAAATAATTTGACATCAATTCAATCTAAAGTGGTTTAAACCATAATTATAACAATAAATAAAACCCCCCAAATTTTCTTCATTTTATGTGTAAAAAAAGGAATAAATAGATTTAAAAAATGAAATAAAAAGACAAGCCCGTCACAAAAAATGTGAATAACCTGAAATATATGTGGAATTTTACCAATGATGTGTGGCTGTGTGTATTTGTAAATCTACTGATATCTTTAAGTTGTGATTTACATGTAGAAATGATAAACTAAAGTCCAATATTATTATTATTATTATTATTATTATTATTATTATTATTATTATTATTACTATTAGTATTAGTAGTACTTAATCATGGACCAGTTCAAGGTCTATTGAGTCTGCTGTGATCACAAGGGACACATCTGTTTGAGCTCTAATTTGACCCCCTGAACATGCACAAAACTCACCAAATTTTGCACACATTTCAGAAGCACCCCCTAGAAAAGTGACAATATTTGTATTTGACCAGATCACGCCCTAGTGAAGTTAGAGCTATGAAAATCGGTACATGTTTGTCATATGATGACGAACAAAAAAAAAACAACCTTAAAATGGCCACACCCATAAACCAACAGGAAGTCAGGAAGTGGGACATCCAAATCCAAATTATCCAAATTTTGGAAAAGTTGCATTGTTTTTGTGCTACGCTGTCGCAAAGTTTTGGGAAAAATTGACACAACATCAATTGTTTCAGCTTGAACATATGAACACCCATTTGGCTGAAATTTGACTCAGACGTCCATCTCCCAGGTCTACACCGTATATATATAAAATAAAATAATTTCGTACTATAGCGCCCCCTACAGATTCATAAATACATTGTTCATAAAATGGCGTTAGATCAGACATAAAAACAATTATTTGGCCGAAATTTGACTCCATCGTCTATTTCTCGGTCCTACATCAGTGTACCAATAGAAATTGCAATTTTGCTCTATAGCGCCCCCTACAAATTTGTCTTTGCTAAACTGGCTGTAGTTCAGACATACAAACACCCATTTGGCTCAAATGTGACTCAGTTGTGAGTCTCACAGTTCTACACCCATTTCAAATAAGTCACTCCATAGCGCCCCCTACATCCTGACCACGGTACGCCATCTGCTGTTGTTGGCAGTCGCCTGGGAAGGCGGTTGCGAGGGGTAACAGTCGCGAGGTACGGCAAAGGCCTTTGAGACTGCTTACAGTTTTAATATTACACTATTTTTATGAAGAATTATCAGGTTGTTAATATTTCCTCATGTCCAACTGCTCAAGTACAGTTCATAAATATAAACATTTTCATGATGGAATTTTACTATTTTTGCTGAAAAACAGAGAAACATTTGGAATTGACATGTTTTTAATCCTATTATTTCTAATATTTTACTGGTGCAACTTCACTTTATACCATGTTAGACTGAATGTGTCCCCTGAACTAAAATGAGTTTGACACCTGTGCTTTAGTGTTTACCTGGAAGACACAGCTGAGGGTTAAGAACACACAGATTTAGAACTCAGATAATCATTAAAATATCTTTATTTATGCAGAAAAAATGATCATGAATTAAAAATTTTAGTGATTTTGAGAAATATTCATTAGTAAAAGAGTGTAGTAGCTTTTTAAATTTAGTGTTTGTGTGAGTCAGTCTCCAGACTGTTAAAAACTACAGACTGTTCCAGACATTTACAGACTGTTAACCATGCTGTGTTGGCTGTCTGTCTGTCTGTCTGTCTGTCTGTCTGTCCACTCATCTAAAAGTAAGACATTTTATCTGCAAGACAAAAAAACACAACAAACACCAGATGGTTTAGACTTTATGAGGACATCCCTGTTAGCTTTTACACTAATACCATAAGTCATGGGTCAGTAACCCAGCCTCTGCACCCCCACCCCCCCTCAACTCTATTTTTCACACTATAAGTGAAAATTATTAGATAAAAAGTCTAAATTATGAGAGAGAGAATACAATGTGTGAAGTTCAGAAAGTGCCATTTTGATGGTTTGGTCAAAAATTGGTCTAAAGTAGAAACAGTTCATGTTTTCAATGTTACCAGTTATTTTTCCACTAGAGGGTTTAGGGTGGGATTGGGTTTAGGGTGGGATTGGGTTTAGGGTGGGATTGGGTTTAGGGTGGGATTGGGTTTAGGGTGGGATAGGGTTTAGGGTGGGATAGGGTTTAGGGTGGGATTGGGTTTAGGGTGGGATTGGGTTTAGGGTGGGATAGGGTTTAGGGTGGGATAGGGTTTAGGGTGGGATAGGGTTAGATCCCAATGGTCCAGAAAAACATTGGGTCACTGAGCTGTGACCCGTGGGGGTGCAGAAGGTCAGTTACTGGACCATGAACCAACGCTTTTCACTTTTAAACACTTCTGCTCAGTTGGTTTTTTGAATCACATCTTAAGGGATATACAAACCGGATTCGGTTAAAGTTGGGAAATTGTGTAAAATGTAAATAAAAACAAAATACAATGATTTTAAAATCCTTTTCAACCTATATTCAATTGAATACACTACAAAGACAACATATTTAATGTTCAAACTGATAAACTTTATTGTTTTTTGCCAAATAATAATTAACTTAGAATTTCATGGCTGCAACACGTGCAGTAGAAGTTGGGAAAGGGCATGTTTACCACTTCGTTACATCACCTTTCCTTTTAATAACAGTCAATAAACGTTTTGGAAGAGAGGAGACTAATTCTCTTAGCTTCTCATGTGGAATTCTTTCCCATTCTTGCTTGATGAACCGCTTCAGTTGTTCAACAGTCCGGGGTCTTCTCTGTCGTATTTTACGCTTCATAATGCGCCACACATTTTCAATGGGAGACAGGTCTGGACTGCAAGCGGGCCAGGGGAGAACCTGGACTCTTTTACTTGGAAGCCACGCTGTTGTAACACATGCAGAATGTGGCTTGGCATTATCTTGCTGAAATAAGCAGCGGCGTCCATGAAAAAGACGTGGCTTGGATGGCAGCATATGTTGCTCCAAAATCTGTATGTACTTTTCAGCATTTATGTTGCCTTCACAGAAATGTAAGTCACCCATGCCATGGGAACTAATGCACCCCCATACCATCACAGATGCTGGCTTTTGAACTTTGCGTTGATAACAGTCCGGATGGTCCGCTTCCTCTTTGGTCCGGAGGACACGACGTCCAGTGTTTCCAAAAACAATTTGAAAAGTGGACTCATCAGACCACAAAACACTTTTCCATTGTGCATCAGTCCATTTTACATGAGCTCGGGCCCAGAGAACCCGGCGGCGTTTCTGGATGTTGTTCATAAACGGCTTTTGCTTTGCATGGTAGAGTTTTAACCCGCACTTACTGATGTAGTGACCAACTGTATTTACTGACAGTGATTTTCTGAAGTGTTCCTGAGCCCATATGGTGATATCCTTTACACACTCATGTCGGTTTTTAAGGCAGTGTCGTCTGAGGGATCGAAGGTCACGGTCATTCAGTCTTGGTTTCCGGCCGTGGTGCTTACGTGCAGTGATTTCACCAGATTCTCTGAACCTTTTGATGATATTATGGACCGTAGATGTTGAAATCTCTAAATTCCTTGCAATTTTGCTTTGAGAAATGTTGTTCTTAAACTGTTCAACTATTTTCTCACGCAGTTGTGGACAAAGTGGTGAACCTCGCCCCATCCTTGCGTGTGAATGACTGAGCATGTTTGGGGAGGCTCCTTTTATACCCAATCATGGTCCCCACCTGTTCCCAATTAGCCTGATCACATGTGGGATGTTTCAAATAGGTGTTTGATGAGCTTTTCTCAGCTTTCTCAGTTTTTTTTGCCAACTTTCCCAACTTCTACTGCACGTGTTGCAGCCATGACATTCTAAGTTAATTATTATTTGGCAAAAAACTATAAAGTTTATCAGTTTGAACATTAAATATGTTGTCTTTGTAGTGTATTCAATTGAATATAGGTTGAAAAGGATTTTAAAATCATTGTATTTTGTTTTTATTTACATTTTACACAATTTCCCAACTTCAACCGAATCCGGTTTGTGTGTATATATATATATATATATATATATATATATATATATATATATATATATATATATATATATATATATATATATATATATATATATATATATACAGTGAGAGTAAAAAGTATTTGATCCCTTGCTGATTTTGTTGGTTTGCCCACTAATAAAGACATGATCATTCTATACTTTTAATGGTAGATGTATTCTAACATGAAGAGACAGAATATCAAAACGAAAATCCAGAAAATAACTTCAAAGAATTTATTTTAATTCATTTGTTTTTCATTGAGGGAAATAAGTATTTGATCCCTCTATCCGAAAGCACTTAATACTTGGTGGCAAAGCCTTTGTTTGCAAGCACAGCGGTCAAACGCTTGTTGTAGTTAACCACAAGGTGAGCACACATATCAGGGGGAATTTTGGCCCACTCTTCTTTGCAGATCCTCTCTAAATCATTAAGGTTGGTGGGCTGTCGCTTGGCAACTTGGACCTTCAGCTCTCTCCATAGATTTTCGATTGGATTGAGGTCCGGAGACTGGCTGGGCCACTCCATGACCTTAATATGGTTCTTCTTGAGCCAGTCCTTTGTTGCCTTTGCTGTATGCTTCGGGTCGTTGTCATGTTGGAAGACCCAGCCACGGCCCATTTTCAGCTTCCTAGCAGAGGGGAGGAGGTTGTCCCTCAGGACTGCTCGGTACATGGCTCCATCCATCTTCCCACTGATGCGGTGAAGTAGCCCTGTGCCTTTGGCAGAGAAACACCCCCAAAACATAATGTTTCCACCACCATGCTTGACGGTGGGCACAGTGTTCCTGGGATCATAGGCAGCATTTTTCTTCCTCCACACATGACGAGTAGAGTTTAGGCCAAATAGTTCAATTTTGGTCTCGTCTGACCACAGAACCTTCTCCCAATCACTTTGTGCATCTTTGAGGTGATCATTGGCATACTTTAGGCGAGCCACCACATGTGCCTTCTTAAGCAGGGGTACCTTTCGGGCACTGCAGGATTTTAATTCATTGCGGCGCAAAGTGTTGCCAATTGTTTTCCTGGTGACTGTGGTCCCAGCTGCCTTGAGGTCATTCACTAACTCCCGCTGTGTGGTTGCAGGCCGATTTCTCACTGTCCTCATGATCATTGCCACCCCACGAGGTGAAATCTTCTGTGGAGCACCAGACCGAGGTCTATTGATGGTCATGTTATACTCCTTAAATTTTCTCACAATTGCACCAATGGTTGTTACTTTAATACCCAGCATCTTGCTAATGTTTTTGTAGCCCATTCCAGATTTGTGCAGGTCAACAATCCTGTCTCTGAGGTCCTGAGAGAGTTCTTTAGTCTTACCCATGCTGGAGAGTTTGGAATCTGTCTGATTGTCTGATTCTGTGAACAGGTGTCTTTTATACAGGTGATTATTTAGAACAGGTGTCTTCAATTCAGGTAACAAGTTGATTGGGAGTGTGTAACTGGTCTGTGAAAGCCAGAACTCCTAATGCATACTAGAGGATCAAATACTTATTTCCCTCAATGAAATACAAATAAATTCATATATATTCCTTCAAGTTATTTTCTTGATTTTCATTTTGATATTCTGTCTCTTCATGTTAGAATACATCTACCATTAAAAGTATAGAATGATCATGTCTTTATTAGTGGGCAAACCAACAAAATCAGCAAGGGATCAAATACTTTTTACTCTCACTGTATATATATAAACACACCACAGATAATAAATATTTACAATTAAACTATTAAAATATGGAACTAAATTAACTCGAGATAGAATATAGATAAATAGAACTAGAATGCTTCTCATTTTCATGTTTAAATCACTTTTTTATTATATAGGACATGGTGTCAACATTTAACCCTTGTGCGGTCCTCCAGGTCAAAGTGACCCAGTGACCCACATATGTACTGAATCTGGGTCTTTGTGACCTGATCGCCTCGTATGGAAGACCGCACAAGCGTTAAATATTTTACATCATTTTCTGAGAAAAAGAGTGAGAACAACCAAATCTATATATGGACTAGAAAGGCACTTTGAGCGCAACCTCAGCCAAGGCAGACCTCCCCCTTTGAATGAGCAGAGGTCCATCAAGGAGGTATTAAATTAAAGTCTGTTTGTTACTGGACCAAATGGGCATGTGGTCAAATATGGTGATCTGTAGCGTTTGTTTGTTTATAGCATTTGTTTGTGCGTACACATTTCCTTCGTTGTCACTCGAGCGTCGCCAATTCTTGATGGATGGTTCTTAAAATTGGTTGTGAACAAGGAGACGGATACAAGGAAGAAACAGACTGAGTTTCATCTGATTTAGTGAAATATGATATAGATGACCTTTCATTTGTTTATTTGTTTATCTGTCAGCAGGATTACACAAAAAATTAACAGATTTTCATCAAATTTAGAGGCGATGTTGGTGTCACAACGAACCAATGATCACATTTTGGCGGTGATCCAAAAGAGATCTTGGATTCTGGATCAGTTTGAAATTTTACATTGCTTTAAATAGAGAATAAATTTCACAGTGATCCAGAATCCAGGATCAGTTCTCGATCTGTTCTGGATCACCACCAAAATGTTATCATTTGTTCCTTGTGATAATAACAACAGAGCCTGAACATTTGATCAAAATCTGTTTGTGTAATCCTGCTGACAGACAAAGTGACTCAAATGTAATACCTCCTTGACAAAGGAAATTCTGTTTTTTTAAAACACTTTAAATTAAACAGATTATTTTAAAAAATAGTTAATATTTGAGAAACTTAAAATGCACCATTTGTGATTCAACCAACGCGCTCAACTGTAGAAAGCGTCAAAACCAACGCGCTCAACTGTAGAAAGCGTCAAAACCAACATCTTCAACATGACGCTGATGATTACATGACCATAAACTGGCCGTGTGGTGCATTCAGTGACTCACCGTCATTATCAGAGTCAGAGTCTGCCAGGGGGGGGATGCGAACCAGAATGTGACGCTGGTCTCTCTGAACCACCAGCTGCAGTTTCCCTCTGGACTTTTCTATCAGTTTACCAGCGTCATGTAGAGAAAGGTTCTCTGTCACTGTTCCGTTAATCAGTGCGCACGCACACACACACACACACACACACACACACACACACTGCACATGACTTTTGGTCCAAAACATAATTTTAATACTATGCAAAAATCAAACATGTTTCCAACCCCCTCCAAACACAACATGTGAGAGAAAGAGTAAAAGAGGAAACAAAACATTTACTGAATAAATGAGAATATTATAAATCACACAACAACAACATGCTGATCTTCACTAAGTAATTCATCTGTTCTGTTCTGTGTGGGTACAGTGGGTCACCCAATGACTGACAAGTTGGCGGTTCGCATCTCGGCCTAATTGTCCTTGGGCAAAGACACTGAACCCTTAGTCTCCCAGTAGGACTGACCTTTGACCTTAGAACCTACTGGTGTATGAGTGTGTGTGAATGGGTGAATGTGAGGCTAATGTAAAGAACTTAGAACCATGAAGGTGGAAAAGAAACTATAGAAGTGAAGAACATTTACCTTCAGAATAATATGTAAAAACATGTGCAGTAGTTCTAGTTTTCAGTTCCTACCTTCAGAATAATGTCTCCCTCCTGAAGGTTTCCATCTTTTGCTGCCAGACCTGAAGACGTCATCTGTTTAATAAAGATCTGACTGCCCAGTCGAAGACCATACTCTGACACAAAAGGAAAAGGAAGGACAAATCAAAACTACAAACAGTCTCAAAGTCTTCGCCGTCCCTCATGACTGCCAACGGCGATATGACATGGTGCCCGCGGGTGAGATGCGATATTGTGCCAGAAACGCAGACTTTTATATAAATTATATAGGGGGTGCTATAGAGTGACTTATTTGAAATGTAGAACAGCCAGACTGACAACTGAATCAAATTTCAGCGAAATCTGTGTTTGTATGTTTTTAACTATACTTATTTTAATAAAAGTAAATTTCTAGGGGGCGCTATAGTATGAAATCAGAATGTCTTTAGTTAAATGGATGTAGACGGTGTTCGTATTCCGAGCTGAAGTATTTCATGTAGTGGTCATTTTTCCTGAAAACTTGTCATAGGACAAAAACTATACAACTTCTCCCCAAAAATGTTGATAACTTTTGATGTCCCCACTTGTCTAGATTGTGATCACCGATTTTGAGCTCATTGGACCCAATGGATGGATGAATGGATTTGGATGTCCCACTTGTGTAGATCATATTGACATTGGCCCAATGGCCAAAGACGAGTTTGTTAAATTCTGATGACAGAGAAAACCATGACTTAGCACTTTTAAAATTTCAATCCAAGATGGTGGACTTCCTGTTGGTTTATGGGCGTGGCCATTGTAAGGATTTTTTGTTCATCATCATGTGTACGAATTTTCGTAGCTCTAACTTCACTAGGGCGTGATCTGGCCTAATACAAACTATTTCACCCTTTTCTAGGGGGCGCTGTCGACACATTTCTAAACTGACTTTTACAACACTTATATACTCAAAGTTTTTCACACTTCTGAAAAGTGGGCAAAATTTGGTGAGTTTTTGTGCATTTGACTTCAAAGGGGCTGATGCCATTGCAATCACAGCACACTAAACAGACCTGAGTTTGGTTGTTGGTTCACGACGAAGGACAAACAACAACCATTAAAGGTAGAGGATCTTTTTTTTGGAACATTTTTTTACCATATTACTCGAAAAAAAAAAACAACACTAAATATTTTAGTCCATTCTAAAGTGTTAGGGGTCAAAGGTTAGGGTTTAGTCCAGTCTAGAAGGTTAGGGTTTAGTTCAGTCTAGAGTGTAAGGGGTCAAAGGTTAGGGTTTAGTCCAGTCTAGAGGGTTAGAGGTCAAAGGTTAGGGTTTAGTCCAGTCTAGAAGGTTAGGGATCAAAGGTTAGGATTTAGTCCAGTCTAGAGGGTTAGGGGTCAAAGGTTAGGGTTTAGCCCAGTCTAGAAGGTTAGGGGTCAAAGGTTAGGGTTTAGCCCAGTCTAGAAGGCTAGGGATCAAAGGTTAGGGTTTAGTCCAGTCTAAAGGGTTAGGGGTCAAAGGTTAGGTTGTTTTAGTCCAGTCTAAAGGGTTAGGGGTCAAAGGTTAGGTTGTTTTAGTCCAGTCTAAAGGGTTAGGGGTCAAAGGTTAGGGTTTAGTCCAGTCTAGAAGGTTAGGGATCAAAGGTTAGGATTTAGTCCAGTCTAGAGGGTTAGGGGTCAAAGGTTAGGGTTTAGTCCCAGTCTAGAAGGTTAGAGGGTCAAAGGTTAGGGTTTAGCCCAGTCTAGAAGGCTAGGGATCAAAGGTTAGGGTTTAGTCCAGTCTAAAGGGTTAGGGGTCAAAGGTTAGGTTGTTTTAGTCCAGTCTAAAGGGTTAGGGGGTCAAAGGTTAGGTTGTTTTAGTCCAGTCTAAAGGGTTAGGGGTCAAAGGTTAGGGTTTAGTCCAGTCTAAAGGGTTAGGTAGGATAAAGGGGCTCCAAACCCATGCTGAGGTGGTTATGTTTCTAAAGTAAAAATTATAATAAAGGTAAATATTTAAGGGTTTTTCTGAGTTAAGGGTAAATATTTAAGGGTTTTTTCTGAGTTAAGGGTACGTATTTAATGGTTTTTCTGTGTTAAGGGTAGATATTTAAGGGTTTTTCTGAGTTAAGGGTACGTATTTAATGGTTTTTTCTGTGTTAAGGGTAGATATTTAAGGGTTTTTCTGAGTCGAGAGTAAATATTTAAAGGTAAATATTTAAGGGTTTTTTACCTTCACTGGGCCTGTTCTTCACCAGCAGGACATTAACAGGTTTGTCCAGTGGTTCCAGGTTTCTGGAAACTTCCATGGGTGAGGGGGTGTGGTCTAGCTGTTCTCTGCTCCTGTACCCTCCCTCCTCCTCCTCCTCCTCCTCCTCCTCCTCCTCCTCCTCTCCTCCTCCTCCTCCATGGTAACTATCTCCAGGGCTGCGTCCACGGCTGTGGTAGCGCTGGTGTTCAGCGCCAGCAACGCGGTCACCGCTGCCATCCCTCCTGGACCGGTCGGGGCTGGGGGAGGTCCTATCCTGGCTCCGCCCCCTGCTCCTCCCCCGTTGGCCGTAGTCCCGCCCACCCCTGTAGTCTGGCTCCAGGAAAACCTTTCCATCGGAGGCGATGTCGCGTTGTCCCGGCTCGTCCTGGTACCCACTCTGTGTCTGCGTCGTAGTAGTGAGCAGAGGGGGGGTAGTCCTGGCTGTCGGCCCCCGGAGACGGAGGCTGCTGCAGGGGGTGGACCACCACCTTACAGGGACGCTTTACCGTCTACCAACAAAAAGAATTTTAAATGATCAGATAAAAAGTCTAAATGATCAGATAAAAAGTCTAAATTATTAGATAAAAAGTCTAAATTATTAGATAAAAAGTCTAAATGATCAGATAAAAAGTCTAAATTATTAGATAAAAAGTCTAAATTATTAGATAAAAAAGTCTAAATTATCAGATAAAAAGTCTAAATTATTAGATAAAAAGTCTAAATTATTAGATAAAAAGTCCTAAATTATTAGATAAAAAGTCTAAAATTATTAGATAAAAAGTCTAAATTATTAGATAAAAAGTCTAAATTATTAGATAAAAAGTCTAAATTATTAGATAAAAAGTCTAAATTATTAGATAAAAAGTCAAAATTATTAGATAAAAAGTCAAAATTATAGATAAAAAGTCTAAATTATTAGATAAAAAGTCAAAATTATCAGATAAAAAAGTCTAAATGATCAGATAAAAAGTCTAAATTATTAGATAAAAAGTCTAAATTATTAGATAAAAAGTCTAAATTATCAGATAAAAAAGTCTAAATTATTAGATAAAAAGTCTAAATTATCAGATAAAAAGTCTAAATTATTAGATAAAAAGTCTAAATTATTAGATAAAAAGTCTAAATGAATCAGATAAAAAGTCTAAATGATCAGATAAAAAGTCTAAATGATCAGATAAAAAGTCTAAATTATTAGATAAAAAAGTCTAAATGATCAGATAAAAAGTCTAAATGATCAGATAAAAAGTCTAAATTATTAGATAAAAAGTCTAAATTATTAGATAAAAAGTCTAAATTATTAGATAAAAAGTCTAAATTATTAGATAAAAAGTCTAAATTATCAGATAAAAAGTCTAAATTATTAGATAAAAAGTCTAAATGATCAGATAAAAAGTCTAAATGATCAGATAAAAAGTCTAAATTATTAGATAAAAAGTCTAAATTATTAGATAAAAAGTCTAAATTATTAGATAAAAAAGTCTAAATTATTAGATAAAAAAGTCTAAATTATTAGATAAAAAGTCTAAATTATTAGATAAAAAGTCTAAATTATTAGATAAAAAGTCTAAATTATTAGATAAAAAGTCTAAATTATTAGATAAAAAGTCTAAATTATTAGATAAAAAGTCTAAATGATCAGATAAAAAGTCTAAATGATCAGATAAAAAGTCTAAATTATTAGATAAAAAGTCTAAATTATTAGATAAAAAGTCTAAATTATCAGATAAAAAGTCTAAATTATTAGATAAAAAGTCTAAATTATCAGATAAGAAGTCTAAATTATTAGATAAAAAGTCTAAATTATTAGATAAAAAGTCTAAATGATCAGATAAAAAGTCTAAATTATTAGATAAAAAGTCTAAATTATTAGATAAAAAGTCTAAATTATCAGATAAAAAGTCTAAATTATTAGATAAAAAGTCTAAATGATCAGATAAAAAGTCTAAATTATTAGATAAAAAGTCTAAATTATTAGATAAAAAGTCTAAATTATTAGATAAAAAGTCTAAATTATTAGATAAAAGTCTAAATTATTAGATAAAAAGTCTAAATTATTAGATAAAAAGTCTAAATTATTAGATAAAAAGTCTAAATTATTAGATAAAAAGTCTAAATTATTAGATAAAAAGTCTAAATTATTAGATAAAAAGTCTAAATGATCAGATAAAAAGTCTAAATGATCAGATAAAAAGTCAAAATTATTAGATAAAAAGTCTAAATGATCAGATAAAAAGTCTAAATGATCAGATAAAAAGTCTAAATTATTAGATAAAAAGTCTAAATTATTAGATAAAAAGGTCTAAATTATTAGATAAAAAGTCTAAATTATTAGATAAAAAAGTCTAAATTATTAGATAAAAAGTCTAAATTATTAGATAAAAAGTCTAAAATATTAGATAAAAAGTCTACATTATTAGATATTAAAAGTCTAAATTATTAGATAAAAAGTCTAAATATTAGATAAAAAGTCTAAATTATTAGATAAAAAGTCTAAATTATTAGATAAAAAGTCTAAATTATTAGATAAAAAGTCTAAATGATCAGATAAAAAGTCTAAATGATCAGATAAAAAGTCTAAATTATTAGATAAAAAAGTCTAAATTATTAGATAAAAAGTCTAAATTATCAGATAAAAAGTTCTAATTATTAGATAAAAAGTCTAAATTATCAGATAAAAAGTCTAAATTATTAGATAAAAAGTCTAAATTATTAGATAAAAAGTCTAAAATGATCAGATAAAAAGTCTAAATTATTAGATAAAAAGTCTAAATTATTAGATAAAAAGTCTAAATTATCAGATAAAAAGTCTACATTATTAGATAAAAAGTCTAAATTATTAGATAAAAAGTCTAAATTATTAGATAAAAAGTCTAAATTATTAGATAAAAAGTCTAAATTATTAGATAAAAAGTCTAAATTATCAGATAAAAAGTCTAAATTATTAGATAAAAAGTCTAAATTATTAGTATAAAAAGTCTAAATGATCAGATAAAAAGTCTAAAATTATTAGATAAAAAGTCTAAATTATTAGATAAAAAGTCTAAATTATCAGATAAAAAGTCTACATTATTAGATAAAAAGTCTAAATTATTAGATATAAAGTCTAAATTATTAGATAAAAAGTCTAAATTATTAGATAAAAAGTCTAAATTATTAGATAAAAAGTCTAAATGATCAGATAAAAAGTCTAAATGATCAGATAAAAAGTCTAAATGATCAGATAAAAAGTCTAAATTATTAGATAAAAAGTCTAAATTATTAGATAAAAAGTCTAAATTATTAGATAAAAAGTCTAAATTATTAGATAAAAAAGTCTAAATTTATTAGATAAAAAGTCTAAATTATTAGATAAAAATGTCTAAATGATCAGATAAAAAGTCTAAATTATTAGATAAAAAGTCTAAATTATTAGATAAAAAGTCTAAATTATCAGATAAAAAGTCTAAATTATTAGATAAAAAGTCTAAATTATCAGATAAAAAGTCTAAATTATTAGATAAAAAAGTCTAAATTATTAGATAAAAAGTCTAAATGATCAGATAAAAAGTCTAAATTATTAGATAAAAAGTCTAAATTATTAGATAAAAAGTCTAAATTATCAGATAAAAAGTCTAAATTATTAGATAAAAAGTCTAAATTATTAGATAAAAAGTCTAAATTTATTAGATAAAAAGTCTAAATTATCAGATAAAAAGTCTAAATTATCAGATAAAAAGTCTAAATTAGTAGATAAAAAGTCTAAATTATTAGATAAAAAGTCTAAATTATTAGATAAAAAGTCTAAATTATTAGATAAAAAGTCTAAATTATTAGATAAAAAGTCTAAATTATTAGATAAAAAGTCTAAATTATTAGATAAAAAGTCTAAATTATTAGATAAAAAGTCTAAATTATGAGATAAAAAGTCTAAATGATCAGATAAAAAGTCTAAATGATCAGATAAAAGTCTAAATTATTAGATAAAAAGTCTAAATTATCAGATAAAAAGTCTAAATTATTAGATAAAAAGTCTAAATTATCAGATAAAAAGTCTAAATTATTAGATAAAAAGTCTAAATTATTAGATAAAAAGTCTAAAATTATTAGATAAAAAGTCTAAATTATTAGATAAAAAGTCTAAATGATCAGATAAAAAAGTCTAAATGATCAGATAAAAAGTCTAAATGATCAGATAAAAAGTCTAAATGATCAGATAAAAAGTCTAAATGATCAGATAAAAAGTCTAAATTATTAGATAAAAAGTCTAAATTATTAGATAAAAAGTCTAAATTATCAGATAAAAAGTCTAAAATTATCAGATAAAAAGTCTAAATTATTAGATAAAAAGTCTAAATTATAAGATAAAAAGTCTACATTATTAGATAAAAAGTCTAAATTATTAGATAAAAAGTCTAAATTATTAGATAAAAAGTCTAAATTATTAGATAAAAAGTCTAAATTATTAGATAAAAAGTCTAAATTATTAGATAAAAAGTCTAAATGATCAGATAAAAAGTCTAAATTATTAGATAAAAAGTCTAAATTATTAGATAAAAAGTCTAAATTATTAGATAAAAAGTCTAAATTATTAGATAAAAAGTCTAAATTATTAGATAAAAAGTCTAAATGATCAGATAAAAAGTCTAAATGATCAGATAAAAAGTCAAAATTATTAGATAAAAAGTCTAAATGATCAGATAAAAAGTCTAAATGATCAGATAAAAAGTCTAAATTATTAGATAAAAAGTCTAAATTATTAGATAAAAAGTCTAAATTATTAGATAAAAAGTCTAAATGATCAGATAAAAAGTCTAAATTATTAGATAAAAAGTCTAAATTATTAGATAAAAAGTCTAAATGATTAGATAAAAAGTCTAAATGATTAGATAAAAAGTCTAAATTATTAGATAAAAAGTCTAAATTATTAGATAAAAAGTCTAAATGATCAGATAAAAAGTCTAAATGATCAGATAAAAAGTCAAAATTATTAGATAAAAAGTCTAAATGATCAGATAAAAAGTCTAAATGATCAGATAAAAAGTCTAAATTATTAGATAAAAAGTCTAAATTATTAGATAAAAAGTCTAAATTATTAGATAAAAAGTCTAAATTATTAGATAAAAAGTCTAAATTATTAGATAAAAAGTCTAAATTATTAGATAAAAAAGTCTAAATGATCAGATAAAAAGTCTAAATTATTAGATAAAAAGTCTAAATTATTAGATAAAAAGTCTAAATTATCAGATAAAAAGTCTAAATTATTAGATAAAAAGTCTAAATGATCAGATAAAAAGTCTAAATTATTAGATAAAAAGTCTAAATTTATTAGATAAAAAGTCTAAATTATTAGATAAAAAGTCTAAATTATTAGATAAAAAGTCTAAATTATTAGATAAAAAGTCTAAATTATTAGATAAAAAGTCTAAATTATTAGATAAAAAGTCTAAATTATTAGATAAAAAGTCTAAATGATCAGATAAAAAGTCTAAATTATTCGATAAAAAGTCTAAATTATTCGATAAAAAGTCTAAATTATTAGATAAAAAGTCTAAATTATTAGATAAAAAGTCTAAATGATCAGATAAAAAGTCTAAATGATCAGATAAAAAGTCTAAATTATTCGATAAAAAGTCTAAATTATTAGATAAAAAGTCTAAATTATTAGATAAAAGTCTAAATGATCAGATAAAAAGTCTAAATGATCAGATAAAAAGTCTAAATTATTAGATAAAAAGTCTAAATTATTAGATAAAAAGTCTAAATTATTAGATAAAAAGTCTAAATTATTAGATAAAAAGTCTAAATGATCAGATAAAAAGTCTAAATGATCAGATAAAAAGTCTAAATTATTAGATAAAAAGTCTAAATTATTAGATAAAAAGTCTAAATTATTAGATAAAAAGTCTAAATTATTAGATAAAAAGTCTAAATTATTAGATAAAAAGTCTAAATTATTAGATAAAAAGTCTAAATGATCAGATAAAAAGTCTAAATGATCAGATAAAAAGTCTAAATGATCAGATAAAAAGTCTAAATTATTAGATAAAAAGTCTAAATTATTAGATAAAAAGTCTAAATTATTAGATAAAAAGTCTAAATTATTAGATAAAAAGTCTAAATTATTAGATAAAAAGTCTAAATTATCAGATAAAAGTCTAAATTATCAGATAAAAAGTCTAAATTATCAGATAAAAAGTCTAAATTATTAGATAAAAAGTCTAAATGATCAGATAAAAAGTCTAAATGATCAGATAAAAAGTCTAAATGATCAGATAAAAAGTCTAAATTATCAGATAAAAAGTCTAAATTATTAGATAAAAAGTCTAAATGATCAGATAAAAAGTCTAAATTATTAGATAAAAAGTCTAAATTATTAGATAAAAAGTCTAAATTATCAGATAAAAAGTCTAAATTATTAGATAAAAAGTCTAAATTATTAGATAAAAAGTCTAAATGATCAGATAAAAAGTCTAAATGATCAGATAAAAAGTCTAAATGATCAGATAAAAAGTCTAAATGATCAGATAAAAAGTCTAAATGATCAGATAAAAAGTCTAAATGATCAGATAAAAAGTCTAAATTATTAGATAAAAAGTCTAAATTATTAGATAAAAAGTCTAAATTAATTAGATAAAAAGTCTAAATTATTAGATAAAAAGTCTAAATTATTAGATAAAAAGTCTAAATGATCAGATAAAAAGTCTAAATGATCAGATAAAAAGTCTAAATTATTAGATAAAAAGTCTAAATTATTAGATAAAAAGTCTAAATGATCAGATAAAAAGTCAAAATTATTAGATAAAAAGTCTAAATTATTAGATAAAAAGTCTAAATTATTAGATAAAAAGTCTAAATTATTAGATAAAAAGTCTAAATTATTAGATAAAAAGTCTAAATTATTAGATAAAAAGTCTAAATTATTAGATAAAAAGTCTAAATTATTAGATAAAAAGTCTAAATTATCAGATAAAAAGTCTAAATTATTAGATAAAAAGTCTAAATGATCAGATAAAAAGTCTAAATTATTAGATAAAAAGTCTAAATTATTAGATAAAAAGTCTAATTATCAGATAAAAAGTCCTAAATTATTAGATAAAAAGTCTAAATTATTAGATAAAAAGTCTAAATTATCAGATAAAAAGTCTACATTATTAGATAAAAAGTCTAAATGATCAGATAAAAAGTCTAAATTATTAGATAAAAAAGTCTAAATTAATTAGATAAAAAGTCTAAATTATCAGATAAAAAGTCTACATTATTAGATAAAAAGTCTAAATTATTAGATAAAAAGTCTAAATTATTAGATAAAAAGTCTAAATTATTAGATAAAAAGTCTAAATGATCAGATAAAAAGTCTAAATGATCAGATAAAAAGTCTAAATTATTAGATAAAAAGTCTAAATTATCAGATAAAAAGTCTAAATTATTAGATAAGAAGTCTAAATTATCAGATAAGAAGTCTAAATTATTAGATAAAAAGTCTAAATTATTAGATAAAAAGTCTAAATGATCAGATAAAAAGTCTAAATTATTAGATAAAAAGTCTAAATTATTAGATAAAAAGTCTAAATTATTAGATAAAAAGTCTAAATTATTAGATAAAAAGTCTAAATTATTAGATAAAAAGTCTAAATTATTAGATAAAAAGTCTAAATTATTAGATAATAAGTCTAAATTATTAGATAAAAAGTCTAAATTATTAGATAAAAAGTCTAAATTATCAGATAAAAAGTCTAAATTATTAGATAAAAAGTCTAAATTATCAGATAAAAAGTCTACATTATTAGATAAAAAGTCTAAATTATTAGATAAAAAGTCTAAATTATTAGATAAAAAGTCTAAATTATTAGATAAAAAGTCTAAATTATTAGATAAAAAGTCTAAATTATTAGATAAAAAGTCTAAATGATCAGATAAAAAGTCTAAATGATCAGATAAAAAGTCTAAATTATTAGATAAAAAGTCTAAATTATTAGATAAAAAGTCTAAATTATCAGATAAAAAGTCTAAATTATTAGATAAAAAGTCTAAATTATCAGATAAAAAGTCTAAATTATTAGATAAAAAGTCTAAATTATTAGATAAAAAGTCTAAATTATTAGATAAAAAGTCTAAATGATCAGATAAAAAGTCTAAATTAGTAGATAAAAAGTCTAAATTATTAGATAAAAAGTCTAAATGATCAGATAAAAAAGTCTAAATTATTAGATAAAAAGTCTAAATTATTAGATAAAAAGTCTAAATTATCAGATAAAAAGTCTAAATTATTAGATAAAAGTCCTAAATGATCAGATAAAAAGTCTAAATTATTAGATAAAAAGTCTAAATTATTAGATAAAAAGTCTAAATTATTAGATAAAAAAGTCTAAATTATTAGATAAAAAGTCTAAATTATTAGATAAAAAGTCTAAATTATTAGATAAAAAGTCTAAATTAATTAGATAAAAAGTCTAAATTATTAGATAAAAAGTCTAAATTATTAGATAAAAAGTCTAAATGATCAGATAAAAAGTCTAAATGATCAGATAAAAAGTCAAAATTATTAGATAAAAAGTCTAAATTATTAGATAAAAAGTCTAAATGATCAGATAAAAAGTCTAAATGATCAGATAAAAAGTCTAAATTATTAGATAAAAAGTCTAAATTATTAGATAAAAAGTCTAAATTATTAGATAAAAAGTCTAAATTATTAGATAAAAGTCTAAATTATTAGATAAAAAGTCTAAATTATTAGATAAAAAGTCTAAATGATCAGATAAAAAGTCTAAATGATCAGATAAAAAGTCTAAATTATTAGATAAAAAGTCTAAATTATTAGATA
Organism: Siphamia tubifer; assembly: GCA_020466265.1. NCBI lineage: Eukaryota > Metazoa > Chordata > Actinopteri > Kurtiformes > Apogonidae > Siphamia > Siphamia tubifer. The sequence continues at coordinate 2,305,750 of JAIVEL010000024.1, forward strand.
AAAAGTCTAAATT
>JAIVEL010000024.1:2305862-2391618 GCA_020466265.1 Siphamia tubifer
ACTTTTTATCTAATAATTTAGACTTTTTATCTAATAATTTAGACTTTTTATCTAATAATTTAGACTTTTTATCTAATAATTTAGACTTTTTATCTGATAATTTAGACTTTTTATCTAATAATTTAGACTTTTTATCTAATAATTTAGACTTTTTATCTGATCATTTAGACTTTTTATCTAATAATTTAGACTTTTTATCTAATAATTTAGACTTCTTATTTGATAATTTAGACTTTTTATCTAATAATTTAGACTTTTTATCTGATAATTTAGACTTTTTATCTAATAATTTAGACTTTTTATCTAATAATTTAGACTTTTTATCTGATCATTTAGACTTTTTATCTGATCATTTAGACTTTTTATCTGATCATTTAGACTTTTTATCTAATAATTTAGACTTTTTATCTAATAATTTAGACTTTTTATCTAATAATTTAGACTTTTTATCTAATAATTTAGACTTTTTATCTAATAATTTAGACTTTTTATCTAATAATTTAGACTTTTTATCTAATAATTTAGACTTTTTATCTAATAATTTAGACTTTTTATCTAATAATTTAGACTTTTTATCTGATCATTTAGACTTTTTATCTGATCATTTAGACTTTTTATCTAATAATTTAGACTTTTTATCTGATAATTTAGACTTTTTATCTAATAATTTAGACTTTTTATCTAATAATTTAGACTTTTTATCTAATAATTTAGACTTTTTATCTAATAATTTAGACTTTTTATCTGATCATTTAGACTTTTTATCTGATCATTTAGACTTTTTATCTAATAATTTAGACTTTTTATCTGATCATTTAGACTTTTTATCTGATCATTTAGACTTTTTATCTGATCATTTAGACTTTTTATCTAATAATTTAGACTTTTTATCTAATAATTTAGACTTTTTATCTGATCATTTAGACTTTTTATCTAATAATTTAGACTTTTTATCTGATAATTTAGACTTTTTATCTAATAATTTAGACTTTTTATCTAATAATTTAGACTTTTTATCTGATCATTTAGACTTTTTATCTGATCATTTAGACTTTTTATCTAATAATTTAGACTTTTTATCTAATAATTTAGACTTTTTATCTAATAATTTAGACTTTTTATCTAATAATTTAGACTTTTTATCTAATAATTTAGACTTTTTATCTAATAATTTAGACTTTTTATCTAATAATTTAGACTTTTTATCTAATAATTTAGACTTTTTATCTAATAATTTAGACTTTTTATCTAATAATTTAGACTTTTTATCTGATAATTTAGACTTTTTATCTAATAATTTAGACTTTTTATCTAATAATTTAGACTTTTTATCTGATCATTTAGACTTTTTATCTAATAATTTAGACTTTTTATCTGATCATTTAAAATTCTTTTTGTTGGTAGACGGTAAAGCGTCCCTGTAAGGTGGTGGTCCACCCCCTGCAGCAGCCTCCGTCTCCGGGGGCCGACAGCCAGGACTACCCCCCCCTCTGCTCACTACTACGACGCAGACACAGAGTGGTACCAGGACGAGCCGGGACAACGCGACATCGCCTCCGATGGAAAGGTTTTCCTGGAGCCAGACTACAGGGGTGGGCGGGACTACGGCCAACGGGGGAGGAGCAGGGGGCGGAGCCAGGATAGGACCTCCCCCAGCCCCGACCGGTCCAGGAGGGATGGCAGCGGTGACCGCGTTGCTGGCGCTGAACACCAGCGCTACCACAGCCGTGGACGCAGCCCTGGAGATAGTTACCATGGAGGAGGAGGAGGAGGAGGAGGAGGAGGAGGAGGAGGAGGAGGAGGAGGAGGAGGGAGGTACAGGAGCAGAGAACAGCTAGACCACACCCCCTCACCCATGGAAGTTTCCAGAAACCTGGAACCACTGGACAAACCTGTTAATGTCCTGCTGGTGAAGAACAGGCCCAGTGAAGGTAAAAAACCCTTAAATATTTACCTTTAAATATTTACTCTCGACTCAGAAAAACCCTTAAATATCTACCCTTAACACAGAAAAACCATTAAATACGTACCCTTAACTCAGAAAAACCCTTAAATATCTACCCTTAACACAGAAAAACCATTAAATACGTACCCTTAACTCAGAAAAACCCTTAAATATTTACCCTTAACTCAGAAAAACCCTTAAATATTTACCCTTAACTCAGAAAAACCCTTAAATATTTACCTTTATTATAATTTTTACTTTAGAAACATAACCACCTCAGCATGGGTTTGGAGCCCCTTTATCCTACCCTAACCCTTTAGACTGGACTAAACCCTAACCTTTGACCCCTAACCCTTTAGACTGGACTAAACCCTAACCTTTGACCACTAACCCTTTAGACTGGACTAAAACAACCTAACCTTTGACCCCTAACCCTTTAGACTGGACTAAAACAACCTAACCTTTGACCCCTAACCCTTTAGACTGGACTAAAACAACCTAACCTTTGACCCCTAACCCTTTAGACTGGACTAAACCCTAACCTTTGATCCCTAGCCTTCTAGACTGGGCTAAACCCTAACCTTTGACCCCTAACCTTCTAGACTGGGCTAAACCCTAACCTTTGACCCCTAACCTTCTAGACTGGACTAAACCCTAACCTTTGACCCCTAACCCTCTAGACTGGACTAAATCCTAACCTTTGATCCCTAACCTTCTAGACTGGACTAAACCCTAACCTTTGACCCCTAACCCTTTAGACTGGACTAAAACAACCTAACCTTTGACCCCTAACCCTTTAGACTGGACTAAAACAACCTAACCTTTGACCCCTAACCCTTTAGACTGGACTAAACCCTAACCTTTGATCCCTAGCCTTCTAGACTGGGCTAAACCCTAACCTTTGACCCCTAACCTTCTAGACTGGGCTAAACCCTAACCTTTGACCCCTAACCCTCTAGACTGGACTAAATCCTAACCTTTGATCCCTAACCTTCTAGACTGGACTAAACCCTAACCTTTGACCTCTAACCCTCTAGACTGGACTAAACCCTAACCTTTGACCCCTTACACTCTAGACTGAACTAAACCCTAACCTTCTAGACTGGACTAAACCCTAACCTTTGACCCCTAACACTTTAGAATGGACTAAAATATTTAGTGTTGTTTTTTTTGTTCGAGTAATATGGTAAAAAAATGTTCCAAAAAAAGATCCTCTACCTTTAATGGTTGTTGTTTGTCCTTCGTCGTGAACCAACAACCAAACTCAGGTCTGTTTAGTGTGCTGTGATTGCAATGGCATCAGCCCTTTGAAGTCAAATGCACAAAAACTCACCAAATTTTGCCCACTTTTCAGAAGTGTGAAAAACTTTGAGTATATATAGTGTTGTAAAAGTCAGTTTAGAAATGTGTCGACAGCGCCCCCTAGAAAAGGTGAAATAGTTTGTATTAGGCCAGATCACGCCCTAGTGAAGTTAGAGCTACGAAAATTCGTACACATGATGATGAACAAAAAATCCTTACAATGGCCACGCCCATAAACCAACAGGAAGTCCACCATCTTGGATTGAAATTTTAAAAGTGCTAAGTCATGGTTTTCTCTGTCATCAGAATTTAACAAACTCGTCTTTGGCCATTGGGCCAAATGTCAATATGATCTACACAAGTGGGACATCCAAATCCATTCATCCATCCATTGGGTCCAATGAGCTCAAAATCGGTGATCACAATCTAGACAAGTGGGACATCAAAAGTTATCAACATTTTTGGGAGAAGTTGTATAGTTTTTGTCCTATGACAAGTTTTCAGGAAAAATGACCACTACATGAATTACTTCAGCTCGGACATACGAACACCGTCTACATCCATTTAACTAAAGACATTCTGATTTCATACTATAGCGCCCCCTAGAAATGTACTTTTATTTAAATAAGTATAGTTAAAACATACAAACACAGATTTCGCTGAAATTTGATTCAGTTGTCAGTCTGGCTGTTCTACATTTCAAATAAGTCACTCTATAGCACCCCCTATATATTTATATAAAAGTCTGCGTTTCTGGCACAATATCGCATCTCACCCGCGGCACCATGTCATATCGCCGTTGGCAGTCATGAGGGACGGCGAAGACCTTTGAGACTGTTTGTAGTTTTGATTTGTCCTTCCTTTTCCTTTTGTGTCAGAGTATGGTCTTCGACTGGGCAGTCAGATCTTTATTAAACAGATGACGTCTTCAGGTCTGGCAGCAAAAGATGGAAACCTTCAGGAGGGAGACATTATTCTGAAGGTAGGAACTGAAAACTAGAACTACTGCACATGTTTTTACATATTATTCTGAAGGTAAATGTTCTTCACTTCTATAGTTCTTTTCCACCTTCATGGTTCTAAGTTCTTTACATTAGCCTCACATTCACCCATTCACACACACTCATACACCAGTAGGTTCTAAGGTCAAAGGTCAGTCCTACTGGGAGACTAAGGGTTCAGTGTCTTTGCCCAAGGACAATTAGGCCGAGATGCGAACCGCCAACTTGTCAGTCATTGGGTGACCCACTGTACCCACACAGAACAGAACAGATGAATTACTTAGTGAAGATCAGCATGTTGTTGTTGTGTGATTTATAATATTCTCATTTATTCAGTAAATGTTTTGTTTCCTCTTTTACTCTTTCTCTCACATGTGTGTTTGGAGGGGGTGGAAACATGTTTGATTTTTGCATAGTATTAAAATTATGTTTTGGACCAAAAGTCATGTGCAGTGTGTGTGTGTGTGTGTGTGATGTCGGGGTTTAACTACAGATGTCACTGTTGATATTATTAGTTAAAGATTTTCTGTGTGTGTGTGTGTGTGTGTGTGTGTGTGCGTGCGCACAGATTAACGGAACAGTGACAGAGAACCTTTCTCTACATGACGCTGGTAAACTGATAGAAAAGTCCAGAGGGAAACTGCAGCTGGTGGTTCAGAGAGACCAGCGTCACATTCTGGTTCGCATCCCCCCCCTGGCAGACTCTGACTCTGATAATGACGGTGAGTCACTGAATGCACCACACGGCCAGTTTATGGTCATGTAATCATCAGCGTCATGTTGAAGATGTTGGTTTTGACGCTTTCTACAGTTGAGCGCGTTGGTTTTGACGCTTTCTACAGTTGAGCGCGTTGGTTGAATCACAAATGGTGCATTTTAAGTTTCTCAAATATTAACTATTTTTAAAATAATCTGTTTAATTTAAAGTGTTTTAAAAAAACAGAATTTCCTTTGTCAAGGAGGTATTACATTTGAGTCACTTTGTCTGTCAGCAGGATTACACAAACAGATTTTGATCAAATGTTCAGGCTCTGTTGTTATTATCACAAGGAACAAATGATAACATTTTGGTGGTGATCCAGAACAGATCGAGAACTGATCCTGGATTCTGGATCACTGTGAAATTTATTCTCTATTTAAAGCAATGTAAAATTTCAAACTGATCCAGAATCCAAGATCTCTTTTGGATCACCGCCAAAATGTGATCATTGGTTCGTTGTGACACCAACATCGCCTCTAAATTTGATGAAAATCTGTTAATTTTTTGTGTAATCCTGCTGACAGATAAACAAATAAACAAATGAAAGGTCATCTATATCATATTTCACTAAATCAGATGAAACTCAGTCTGTTTCTTCCTTGTATCCGTCTCCTTGTTCACAACCAATTTTAAGAACCATCCATAAAGAATTGGCGACGCTCGAGTGACAACGAAGGAAATGTGTACGCACAAACAAATGCTATAAACAAACAAACGCTACAGATCACCATATTTGACCACATGCCCATTTGGTCCAGTAACAAACAGACTTTAATTTAATACCTCCTTGATGGACCTCTGCTCATTCAAAGGGGGAGGTCTGCCTTGGCTGAGGTTGCGCTCAAAGTGCCTTTCTAGTCCATATATAGATTTGGTTGTTCTCACTCTTTTTCTCAGAAAATGATGTAAAATATTTAACGCTTGTGCGGTCTTCCATACGAGGCGATCAGGTCACAAAGACCCAGATTCAGTACATATGTGGGTCACTGGGTCACTTTGACCTGGAGGACCGCACAAGGGTTAAATGTTGACACCATGTCCTATATAATAAAAAAGTGATTTAAACATGAAAATGAGAAGCATTCTAGTTCTATTTATCTATATTCTATCTCGAGTTAATTTAGTTCCATATTTTAATAGTTTAATTGTAAATATTTATTATCTGTGGTGTGTTTATATATATATACAGTGAGAGTAAAAAGTATTTGATCCCTTGCTGATTTTGTTGGTTTGCCCACTAATAAAGACATGATCAATCTATACTTTTAATGGTAGATGTATTCTAACATGAAGAGACAGAATATCAAAATGAAAATCAAGAAAATAACTTGAAGGAATATATATGAATTTATTTGTATTTCATTGAGGGAAATAAGTATTTGATCCTCTAGTATGCATTAGGAGTTCTGGCTTTCACAGACCAGTTACACACTCCCAATCAACTTGTTACCTGAATTGAAGACACCTGTTCTAAATAATCACCTGTATAAAAGACACCTGTTCACAGAATCAGACAATCAGACAGATTCCAAACTCTCCAGCATGGGTAAGACTAAAGAACTCTCTCAGGACCTCAGAGACAGGATTGTTGACCTGCACAAATCTGGAATGGGCTACAAAAACATTAGCAAGATGCTGGGTATTAAAGTAACAACCATTGGTGCAATTGTGAGAAAATTTAAGGAGTATAACATGACCATCAATAGACCTCGGTCTGGTGCTCCACAGAAGATTTCACCTCGTGGGGTGGCAATGATCATGAGGACAGTGAGAAATCGGCCTGCAACCACACAGCGGGAGTTAGTGAATGACCTCAAGGCAGCTGGGACCACAGTCACCAGGAAAACAATTGGCAACACTTTGCGCCGCAATGGATTAAAATCCTGCAGTGCCCGAAAGGTACCCCTGCTTAAGAAGGCACATGTGGTGGCTCGCCTAAAGTATGCCAATGATCACCTCAAAGATGCACAAAGTGATTGGGAGAAGGTTCTGTGGTCAGACGAGACCAAACTTGAACTATTTGGCCTAAACTCTACTCGTCATGTGTGGAGGAAGAAAAATGCTGCCTATGATCCCAGGAACACTGTGCCCACCGTCAAGCATGGTGGTGGAAACATTACGTTTTGGGGGTGTTTCTCTGCCAAAGGCACAGGGCTACTTCACCGCATCAGTGGGAAGATGGATGGAGCCATGTACCGAGCAGTCCTGAGGGACAACCTCCTCCCCTCTGCTAGGAAGCTGAAAATGGGCCGTGGCTGGGTCTTCCAACATGACAACGACCCGAAGCATACAGCAAAGGCAACAAAGGACTGGCTCAAGAAGAACCATATTAAGGTCATGGAGTGGCCCAGCCAGTCTCCGGACCTCAATCCAATCGAAAATCTATGGAGAGAGCTGAAGGTCCAAGTTGCCAAGCGACAGCCCACCGACCTTAATGATTTAGAGAGGATCTGCAAAGAAGAGTGGGCCAAAATTCCCCCTGATATGTGTGCTCACCTTGTGGTTAACTACAACAAGCGTTTGACCGCTGTGCTTGCAAACAAAGGCTTTGCCACCAAGTATTAAGTGCTTTCGGATAGAGGGATCAAATACTTATTTCCCTCAATGAAAAACAAATGAATTAAAATAAATTCTTTGAAGTTATTTTCTGGATTTTCGTTTTGATATTCTGTCTCTTCATGTTAGAATACATCTACCATTAAAAGTATAGAATGATCATGTCTTTATTAGTGGGCAAACCAACAAAATCAGCAAGGGATCAAATACTTTTTACTCTCACTGTATATATATATATATATATATATATATATATATATATATATATATATATATATATATATATATATATATACACACAAACCGGATTCGGTTGAAGTTGGGAAATTGTGTAAAATGTAAATAAAAACAAAATACAATGATTTTAAAATCCTTTTCAACCTATATTCAATTGAATACACTACAAAGACAACATATTTAATGTTCAAACTGATAAACTTTATAGTTTTTTGCCAAATAATAATTAACTTAGAATGTCATGGCTGCAACACGTGCAGTAGAAGTTGGGAAAGTTGGCAAAAAAAACTGAGAAAGCTGAGAAAAGCTCATCAAACACCTATTTGAAACATCCCACATGTGATCAGGCTAATTGGGAACAGGTGGGGACCATGATTGGGTATAAAAGGAGCCTCCCCAAACATGCTCAGTCATTCACACGCAAGGATGGGGCGAGGTTCACCACTTTGTCCACAACTGCGTGAGAAAATAGTTGAACAGTTTAAGAACAACATTTCTCAAAGCAAAATTGCAAGGAATTTAGAGATTTCAACATCTACGGTCCATAATATCATCAAAAGGTTCAGAGAATCTGGTGAAATCACTGCACGTAAGCACCACGGCCGGAAACCAAGACTGAATGACCGTGACCTTCGATCCCTCAGACGACACTGCCTTAAAAACCGACATGAGTGTGTAAAGGATATCACCATATGGGCTCAGGAACACTTCAGAAAATCACTGTCAGTAAATACAGTTGGTCACTACATCAGTAAGTGCGGGTTAAAACTCTACCATGCAAAGCAAAAGCCGTTTATGAACAACATCCAGAAACGCCGCCGGGTTCTCTGGGCCCGAGCTCATGTAAAATGGACTGATGCACAATGGAAAAGTGTTTTGTGGTCTGATGAGTCCACTTTTCAAATTGTTTTTGGAAACACTGGACGTCGTGTCCTCCGGACCAAAGAGGAAGCGGACCATCCGGACTGTTATCAACGCAAAGTTCAAAAGCCAGCATCTGTGATGGTATGGGGGTGCATTAGTTCCCATGGCATGGGTGACTTACATTTCTGTGAAGGCAACATAAATGCTGAAAAGTACATACAGATTTTGGAGCAACATATGCTGCCATCCAAGCGACGTCTTTTTCATGGACGCCGCTGCTTATTTCAGCAAGATAATGCCAAGCCACATTCTGCACGTGTTACAACAGCGTGGCTTCCAAGTAAAAGAGTCCAGGTTCTCCCCTGGCCCGCTTGCAGTCCAGACCTGTCTCCCATTGAAAATGTGTGGCGCATTATAAAGCGTAAAATACGACAGAGAAGACCCCGGACTGTTGAACAACTGAAGCGGTTCATCAAGCAAGAATGGGAAAGAATTCCACATGAGAAGCTAAGAGAATTAGTCTCCTCTCTTCCAAAACGTTTATTGACTGTTATTAAAAGGAAAGGTGATGTAACGAAGTGGTAAACATGCCCTTTCCCAACTTCTACTGCACGTGTTGCAGCCATGAAATTCTAAGTTAATTATTATTTGGCAAAAAACAATAAAGTTTATCAGTTTGAACATTAAATATGTTGTCTTTGTAGTGTATTCAATTGAATATAGGTTGAAAAGGATTTTAAAATCATTGTATTTTGTTTTTATTTACATTTTACACAATTTCCCAACTTTAACCGAATCCGGTTTGTATATCCCTTAAGATGTGATTCAAAAAACCAACTGAGCAGAAGTGTTTAAAAGTGAAAAGCGTTGGTTCATGGTCCAGTAACTGACCTTCTGCACCCCCACGGGTCACAGCTCAGTGACCCAATGTTTTTCTGGACCATTGGGATCTAACCCTATCCCACCCTAAACCCTATCCCACCCTAAACCCTATCCCACCCTAAACCCTATCCCACCCTAAACCCTATCCCACCCTAAACCCAATCCCACCCTAAACCCAATCCCACCCTAAACCCAATCCCACCCTAAACCCAATCCCACCCTAAACCCAATCCCACCCTAAACCCAATCCCACCCTAAACCCTCTAGTGGAAAAATAACTGGTAACATTGAAAACATGAACTGTTTCTACTTTAGACCAATTTTTGACCAAACCATCAAAATGGCACTTTCTGAACTTCACACATTGTATTCTCTCTCTCATAATTTAGACTTTTTATCTAATAATTTTCACTTATAGTGTGAAAAATAGAGTTGAGGGGGGGTGGGGGTGCAGAGGCTGGGTTACTGACCCATGACTTATGGTATTAGTGTAAAAGCTAACAGGGATGTCCTCATAAAGTCTAAACCATCTGGTGTTTGTTGTGTTTTTTTGTCTTGCAGATAAAATGTCTTACTTTTAGATGAGTGGACAGACAGACAGACAGACAGACAGACAGACAGCCAACACAGCATGGTTAACAGTCTGTAAATGTCTGGAACAGTCTGTAGTTTTTAACAGTCTGGAGACTGACTCACACAAACACTAAATTTAAAAAGCTACTACACTCTTTTACTAATGAATATTTCTCAAAATCACTAAAATTTTTAATTCATGATCATTTTTTCTGCATAAATAAAGATATTTTAATGATTATCTGAGTTCTAAATCTGTGTGTTCTTAACCCTCAGCTGTGTCTTCCAGGTAAACACTAAAGCACATGTGTCAAACTCATTTTAGTTCAGGGGACACATTCAGTCTAACATGGTATAAAGTGAAGTTGCACCAGTAAAATATTAGAAATAATAGGATTAAAAACATGTCAATTCCAAATGTTTCTCTGTTTTTCAGCAAAAATAGTAAAATTCCATCATGAAAATGTTTATATTTATGAACTGTACTTGAGCAGTTGGACATGAGGAAATATTAACAACCTGATAATTCTTCATAAAAATAGTGTAATATTAAAACTGTAAGCAGTCTCAAAGGCCTTTGCCGTACCTCGCGACTGTTACCCCTCGCAACCGCCTTCCCAGGCGACTGCCAACAACAGCAGATGGCGTACCGTGGTCAGGATGTAGGGGGCGCTATGGAGTGACTTATTTGAAATGGGTGTAGAACTGTGAGACTCACAACTGAGTCACATTTGAGCCAAATGGGTGTTTGTATGTCTGAACTACAGCCAGTTTAGCAAAGACAAATTTGTAGGGGGCGCTATAGAGCAAAATTGCAATTTCTATTGGTACACTGATGTAGGACCGAGAAATAGACGATGGAGTCAAATTTCGGCCAAATAATTGTTTTTATGTCTGATCTAACGCCATTTTATGAACAATGTATTTATGAATCTGTAGGGGGCGCTATAGTACGAAATTATTTTATTTTATATATATACGGTGTAGACCTGGGAGATGGACGTCTGAGTCAAATTTCAGCCAAATGGGTGTTCATATGTTCAAGCTGAAACAATTGATGTTGTGTCAATTTTTCCCAAAACTTTGCGACAGCGTAGCACAAAAACAATGCAACTTTTCCAAAATTTGGATAATTTGGATTTGGATGTCCCACTTCCTGACTTCCTGTTGGTTTATGGGTGTGGCCATTTTAAGGTTGTTTTTTTTTTGTTCGTCATCATATGACAAACATGTACCGATTTTCATAGCTCTAACTTCACTAGGGCGTGATCTGGTCAAATACAAATATTGTCACTTTTCTAGGGGGTGCTTCTGAAATGTGTGCAAAATTTGGTGAGTTTTGTGCATGTTCAGGGGGTCAAATTAGAGCTCAAACAGATGTGTCCCTTGTGATCACAGCAGACTCAATAGACCTTGAACTGGTCCATGATTAAGTACTACTAATACTAATAGTAATAATAATAATAATAATAATAATAATAATAATAATAATAATAATAATAATATTGGACTTTAGTTTATCATTTCTACATGTAAATCACAACTTAAAGATATCAGTAGATTTACAAATACACACAGCCACACATCATTGGTAAAATTCCACATATATTTCAGGTTATTCACATTTTTTGTGACGGGCTTGTTTTTTTATTTCATTTTTTAAATCTATTTATTCCTTTTTTTACACATAAAATGAAGAAAATTTGGGGGGTTTTATTTATTGTTATAATTATGGTTTAAACCACTTTAGATTGAATTGATGTCAAATTATTTTAGCTTCCGTAATTATTAATATCTTCTGTGTAAATTTTGCATTTCCCAAATGTATCCCAGGCGTCAGATTAGACCCATCAGTGAGCTAATTTTGGCCCCTGGGTTGACACCTGTGATCTAAACAATTTTTAACATTTGACATGTTTGTAGTTAATCTGGACAAAGTTGCGATGAGCTATTGTCATTGTGCGTTGTCTGTCTGTCATCCGTTGTCGTTGTCCACATTTCAATAAAATCTATCCTCCCTCAATTCTCAACAGATTTCAATTCTGATTGATTCATTAGAGCGATTTAAACATTAGACACAAAGTTTATCGCTTTGTTTGTCAAAATTTACAATTGTAAACAATTTGTTTACAACTTTGTTTATTTTAAAATCACTTCTCCCTCAGATTTCAATTGTGATTGATTCATTAGAAAGTAATTGCCCCAATATTAGTTTTTCACCACCAACCTCGTGTGTATCATTAACACCTTTAAGCACAGTAACATGTCATTACCCAGTTACCTACTTTAGTTCAGTCAGGTGTTACCCTAGAAGAGCTTTGGGGGCTTCCTATACCATTCACACTGATCATCCATTAAATGACTCCCTTTTGTTGATAACAGACATCACAGCTGTGACAACCTGATGAACACAGGGACATTGGAACTATCTTTCTATTTAAGCAACTTGAGCTGCAAATAAAAATACCAAATATTCTTAAATATATATGAAAATGTGATCTAAAAAATACTCATTTTTACAATTTAAACGTTTCAAAAATGAACAAAACATTTTTGATGCAAAAAATAATTGATTTTTTTCCCCAAAAAAAATCCTCATAGTCCACATATGGATCCATATGATGCAGTTGTGATTGGATGGAATATATTCAGAGCTGTCCCCCGTTACCATGACAACAGTCCTGCATGCAGACTGTCTGACAACCTGTTTGAAACCCCAAAGCCCTGCTAACCTGACTGTGACCTATGATTTTTGACCTCCAATGTTAAAATGATGTAATGTGTTGGTACCATCTGTGACCTTTGACCTCCACTGTACCAGTGTTTCTAACTTTTAGAAACAAACCAGGAATGGGGGGGTGAGGTTTGTGATGGTGAGTTGTTTTCACTTCCTGTCTGTGACTCTGACACATCTTGATGCTTTCAAAGGAACTTCCTGTGTCAGTGTGGTGGTGGTTTTGGTGGCTCTGGGGGCACTTTTCTATTTAAAAACATTTATCTCATTGTCAAAACCAGAATGAAAAATGGGTAACGGTTAATATATTTATTAATTTCCTAATTTTTTATTTTTCTGAAGTGAAAACTAGGAAAAGCCATTAACAAGCATTTAAACCTGTAAACGAATTTTTATCCAGGTTCATGGATCTGTTGGTCAGTGCTTTTTCTCTTCTGAAAACAATAGAAAAACTAGAGACCAGAGGTGGGAATCCCAGCTCCAAAGAATAAAAGTCCTGCCATGAATTGGTTCCAACCACACATCTCTTCATCCAGGTCGATGGATATTTAGTGGAATCACCTGAATGAAGTGAACAGGAAGTACCAATACATGGCAGGACTTTTAGTCTTTGGAGATGGGATTACCCAACTCTATTCAATTCAATTCAATTCAATTCAATTCAATTTTATTTATAAAGCCCTAAATCACAACAAAGTCGTCTCAAAGGGCTTTACAAAAACACAATCAACTACAGAGATACATGAAAAAGTCCCAGGCATCCCCTGTCCTTAGACCCTCCTTCTCGGCAAGAAAAAACTTCCAAACCCAGTGGGAAAAAGAAGAAATCTCGAGGAGAACCACATTGAAGGACAGATCCACTCCCATGGACGGACAGACTATAGATGAACGTCCATTTATAAATGAAGGAGGGGGGGCTGGTCCAGACAGGCAGGGGCAGTGGTCCGGGGTCACAGGTCAGCACAGGCGAGAAACTGCAGATCCTGTCGTCCATGGCTCCCGTGCAGACACTGTCAGGAGAGCCACCACTCCCCCCATGGGGGGGGACACACCAGGTGACTAGTCATGAACAGACTTGGTATGAAAGATAGGTTATAAAAATGACACAAACAGGTGTGAGGGAGAGAAAGAGAAGAAAGAACTCAGTGTCTGTACTTCCCCCAGCATTCTAACTCCTAGGGCAGCCTAGACTGAACTGTGACTCATACATCATGTATACATGATATATGAGTCACATCATTTTTAACTAACCTGATCATAGGCTTTCTCGAACAGGAATGTTTTCAGCCTAATTTTAAATGTAGAGACTGTTTCTGCGTCTTTAATATTAAAGGGAAGCTGATTCCATAAGACAGTAACCATGGTAACTAAAGGCTCTAGCTCCTACTGTACTTTTAGAAACCTTAGGAACTTTCAATAAACCTGCATTCTGAGAACGAAGGGTTCTATTGGGTTGGTACGGAACCAGATCATCTTTAAGATAAGAGGGGCCCATACCATTAATGGTTTTATATGTAAGGAGGAGGATTTTAAATTCAATTCTAGACTCAACTGGTAGCCAATGAAGGGTTTGGAGCACAGGGGTGATAGGGTTAGGGGTCAGGGGTCAGGGTTTGGAGCACAGGGGTGATAGGGTTAGGGGTCAGGGGTCAGGGTTTGGAGCACAGGGGTGATAGGGTTAGGGGTCAGGGGTCAGGGTTTGGAGCACAGGGGTGATAGGGTTAGGGGTCAGGGGTCAGGGTTTGGAGCACAGGGGTGATAGGGTTAGGGGTCAGGGGTCAGGGTTTGGAGCACAGGGGTGATAGGGTTAGGGGTCAGGGGTCAGGGTTTGGAGCACAGGGGTGATGTGTTCTCTTCTATTTGATCCTGTTAATAATCTTGCTGCTGCATTTTGAACCAGTTGAAGCTTTTTAGGGAATATTTAGGACACGCTACAAGTAAGGAGTTACAATAATCTAATCGTGATGTAACAAATGCATGAATTAATTTTTCTGCAGTCGTTTTAGACAGAATATTCCTAATTTTGGCTAATGTTGCACAGGTGAAAGAAGGCTGTTCTACAAGTTTGGTTAATGTGCCCTGACCTCTGACCCCTGACCCTTTGAATGAAAGATGTGGATCAAATAAAACTCCTAAATTTTTAACTGTGTCACTGGGTGTTCCACTTAAGTTGTCTACAGTAACTATGTGGTCAGTTAGGGAGTCTGTGGCATTTTTAGGACCAATTATAATGACTTCAGTTTTTTCAGGGTTCAATAAAAGATAATTGTCACTCATCCAAGTCTTTATGTCTTGGACACATGTACTTAGTTTATCTATTTGTCTGGTCTGATCAGGTTTAATCGATAAATATAGCTGTGTGTCATCTGCATAACAATGAAAATTAATGCCATGATTTGTAATGATGTTACCTAAAGGGAGCATATATAGTGTAAACAAAATAGGCCCAAGGACTGACCCTTGAGGAACGCCATAATTAACTCTGGAGGACTGCGATGATTGTTGATTAACGTTAACAAATTGGTAGCGATCAGATAAATATGATTTAAAGCAGCAGAGGGCTGCTCCTCTAATACCTATATCACATTCTAATCTGTGCACTAAGATACTGTGGTCAATGGTGTCAAAGGCTGCACTAAGGTCTAATAACACCAGGACCCATATTAATCCCATGTCAGCGGCTAATAATAAGTCATTAGTAACTTTAACTAACGCTGTTTCAGTGCTATGATGGGCACGAAAGTCAGACTGAAACTGTTCAAATAAACTATTATCCTGCAGGAATTGGCACAGCTGTTTAACTATTACTCGTTCTAAAACCTTTGACAGGAAGGGCAAATTGGATATAGGCCTATAATTGGCTAAAATGTCAGGATCTAGGGTAGGCTTTTTCAGAATTGGTTTAATAACAGCATATTTAAATGACTGTGGCACATATCCAGTAATTAATGAAGTGTTAATTATATTTAGGACAGTGCTAATAATTAGGGACAGAATCTGTTTAAAGAGTTTAGTTGTAATTGGATCTAAGAGGCAGGTGATGATTTGGAAGACATGATAATAGATATGACATCAGTTTGGTCTACAGTGGTGAAATTATTTAGTGTTACAGAGGGATTTATAAAAAGGCCTAGGTTTGAAACCACTGCTTTTTCTGATCTAATATTTGGGAGAAATGTGTCTATTTTGTCTCTAATAGTTGATATTTTATTGTTAAAGAACTGCAGGAAATCATCAGGATGGAGCGTGGATGGAATAACTGGTTCCACGGAGGTGTGTCTGTTTGTCAGTCTGGCTACAGTACTGAACAGGAATCTAGGATTATTCTTGTTTTCTTCTATTATGGATGAGTAATATCTAGTTTTGGCTGTACGCAAAGATGGATTATACTTTAGTCACATATTTTTCCAGGCATTGAGAGAATCTTCTAAGTTGGATCGCCTCCATTGCCTCTAATTTACGTGTTGCTTGTTTAATGGAGCGAGTGTCAGCGATGGATGGTCTCTGGCTGAGACCATCCAAAACCAACCTGCTAGTCCCGCTGGACCCCAATCCACAGTGAGTACCAGTTATATTTTAAGGCAAGTAAAGGTGGCGTATTTGTGGCGCTGAAGACTGACCATATTAAAACAACTCTGGAGGGCCCCCGGCCTCTGAGGAGGAGGACCAGCGGTGCAGCTTCTCAGTTTCAGGGTAGGCCTTCACTGCTGGAGGAACCCAAGCCCGTCACCATGTCTGAAAGAGTCTGGTTAAACACCGTACTTGGAATGGACTCATCTGGACTGTCAACACCGGAACGAGAACCGGAGCACAACCTCACGCCAGGATCGATGCACCGCGGCACCCCGACACATGGCATTGGGGCCCTGATGGAAACGGACCGCCTGGAGGTCACTTGCTCTTCGGGTCAGGCAGAACCAGGAATATACTGGAGCACCAAAACCCTCTCTTCCCAGACCCTGGGAATGTTCAAACCCACAAAAGTGTGAAGGAACAGACCGCTGGACCGCGACGGGTCTGTCAGTTCATTTTTTGAAGGTCCCTAAACTCCCCGGCAGCAAGTAAGTTGATGTCCCTAACCCTGGGGTAGGACTGATCAGACTAACCTTAACCCTGGGGTAGGGCTGAGCGGACTAACCGTAACCCTGGGGTAGAGCTGAGTGGGCTAACCCTAACCCTGGTGTAGAGCTGAGTGGGCTAACCCTAACCCTGGGGTAGGGCTGAGCGGGCTAACCATAACCCTGGGGTAAGGTTTGAGTGGACTAACCATAATCCTGGGGTAGTGCTAACGGGCAGCCCCTGATGCTTGTGCAGAAGGTGAACTAGTGTAAACTTTAGGGTAGGTGTGATTTGGACATAAAATGAAAAAAAATAAGCTGTTTTTGTTTTTCATTCTGTTTTTGAAATATAAAAAATATTTGTTTTAAATTGAAAAATGAGTAAAGAAAAACAAGACATGTGACTGACATTCACTGGGGGAAGGTCTTCCTCAACTGCTGCCACTGGGTGGTTGGGGCTGCTGGTGGTGCTGATGGTGGGAGCTGCTGGTGGTGGGCGGCGGGGCTGCTGGTGTTTGGTGGTGGTGGGGGGCA
The DNA here is from genome assembly GCA_020466265.1 of Siphamia tubifer. NCBI lineage: Eukaryota > Metazoa > Chordata > Actinopteri > Kurtiformes > Apogonidae > Siphamia > Siphamia tubifer. The sequence goes on from JAIVEL010000024.1 coordinate 2,323,309, forward strand.
GAGGTTTTGGTGGTGGGCGGGGCTTTTTGGCTATGTTAATGTAAGTGTGTGTGTGTTGTCTGTCAGAAATGTGGGAAATGGAGTCGTACCATTCGTATTCTCCTCCAGAAGATCGCAGATCCAGACAATCCGATCTGTCGTCACGATCGTCCACTGACAGAGAAAACCTGAGGTAAGGATTTGGATTAGATTAAGTTATGTTCGATTAAATTACACCTGACATAATCCCCAACCCTAACACACAAAAGAAATGTTTAGGTCATGTGATGGCCTTAAACTTTGACCTCTGTCAGTCAGTGCGAAACATGCCAGAAGTAGTGTAGTAGTTTCTGTAGTTGATTGTGTTTTTGTAAAGCTCTGCGAGACAACTATGTTGTGATTAGGGACTTTATAAATAAACAAAAATTTAATTGAATAGTGCCGAACAAGTGGGAAGTAGTGGAGACGAGGCTGCATGACGTCACCAGTGTGAGCTTTAGCAAAAACAACAATGGCAGACAATAGTAAGAGCAGTTCCAGTGATGAGATTCAGGTGAACAGAAAGAGGGTGAGGGAGTCATTCAACCAGACAGAATTTGGGGGGGGGGTTCCCATAGCGACATGTGGAGTGATGGGGAGGACAGCTGCTTATTGAATACCTAATGTGAGTCTTTATGGTTCTCAGCATTTAACTGTACTTCCTGATGGATGATAATCATCATCCTCATCAACACTTTTTTTTTTTCATTTACTGGACTGAGACTGGTCTGTTAGTAAAGTAGCAAAGTAGCTCCTGACATTTAGCACTAGCAAAATCCCTAGCAACTAATAAAGACAGTCCAGTACAGTCCACTTTACAGTTGAATCTGTTTAATTTTTTAATGTTTAAAACTCTATCCTTGATATTTGTGGTTTAGGGATGAACCATTGACAACAGCTACAATGCCCATGATGGCGTCCCCGTTCAGGGTCCCAGGGTCCCCCCGGGCCTCCTTCAGGGTCCCAGGGTCCCCACAGGCCTCCTTCAGGGTCCCAGGGTCCCCACAGGCTTCCTTCAGGGTCCCAGAGGCCCCACAGGCTTCCTTCAGGGTCCCAGAGGCCCCACAGGCCTCCTTCAGGGTCCCAGAGGCCCCACAGGCCTCAGCCGAAGTAGACAATGACATTCCTCAAACAGAGGGACTTGCAGGTCAGTAGGGTTAGGGTTACTTTTATTCATACATGTTGAGTTCATCATGCTTTAGTGACACGTTTTTATACTCTCCCCCCTCCCCCACAGTCACTCTAACAAACCCCCCCAAGATTCTCCTTCAACCGAGTTCAGAAGACGAAAAAAATTACGAGTAAGTCGTTTTATGTCTTCCTCTAATGTCTAACCCTTTAACAGAGGAGAGAGGGCTGTGGTGTGTGCACGTGCCTCTGGCTTCTACCATTAATGTTTGTCCCAGTTCTAAACCTATACCCACTTTCAGTATCCAACTTGTTTATGGTTCTCCCGTGTGTGTTTACGGTTCTCTGGTGTGTATTTACAGTTCTCCGTTGTGTGTTTTGTTGTTGTTGTCTAGTACCGACACTATGCTCGTGAACTTCCAGAAGGGCGACAGCGTTGGTCTGAGGTTGGCCGGAGGAAACGATGTGGGAATTTTTATCGCTGGAGTTCAGGAGGGAAGTCCAGCAGAGGAGGAGGGACTGGCTGTAGGAGACCAGATCCTTAAGGTAGGACTGTCCGTTGGAGACCAGATCCTTGAGGTACACATTCTCGATAACATCTACCAGGCAGAGCACCAGTGTGGTTCTAACATGAACATTTAAACAGGTTCCTTATGGGGACCCCAGTGTGATTCTAATAAACACATTTAAACAGGTTCCTTACGGGGACATCAGTCTGGTTCTAACAGGGTTCTCTGTGTGTTCCAGGTGAATAATGTGGATTTTCAGGGTGTTGTTCGGGAGGAAGCTGTTCTGTTCCTGTTGGAAATTCCTAAAGGGAATGTGGTTTCTATTCTGGCCCAGAGCAAACCTGAAGGTAAAATACTTACCTTAGATTAATTACATTAGATTAGTCATGTAGCACAGTTGTTAACAGTACTCTGCATCTTTGGCTTTTGACCCCCCCATCTGTGTCCCTCTGTAGTTTACAATGAAATCCTGGTGTCAGGACGTGGAGACTCCTTCTTCATCAGGACCCACTTTGAGTATGAGAAGGAGATGCCCCAGAGTCTGTCCTTCTGTAGAGGGGATGTCTTTAAGGTGGTGGACACCCTCTATGACGGAAAACTGGGAAACTGGTTAGCCATCCGAATGGGAAAAGATAAACAACTGCTAGAGAAAGGAATCATCCCCAATAAGAGCAGGTATGTGGTCTGGGCCCGGATCTGGACCCAGGTCTGAACCCAAACTCTTCAGACCCGGGTCTGAACCCAGTTCTGGACCCAGGATAGGGTTAGGGTTAGTATGTATATATTGTGTATATCCCTCTCATCTCGTCCTCTTCCACTTTTTCCGGGTCAGAGGTTCGGGAGTTACCGCCACAACTACGCTACGGCCACAGCTCACTACAGCCACTTTGGCAATGGTGGAGCAGAACAGAGCCTATTCGGACTCGATGCTTCCATCCACCCTCGGGAGGGTTGGACTCCACCAGGGCTGCCCTTTGTCACCAGTTCTCTTCATAACGTTTATGGACAGAATTTCGAGGTGCAGCCCAGTGGGGGAGGCAGTGGAGTTCAGTGACAGGAAGATCTCGTCTCTTTTTGTGGAGGAAGTGGTCCTCCTAGCATCATTTGACAATGACCTCCAGCTCTTATTGGAGCTGTTTGCCACTGAGTGTGAAGCATCGGGGATGAAGACCAGCACCTCCAAGTCTGAGGCCATGGTTCTCAGACAGAAAAGGGTAGAGTGCTCTCTTTGGGTCAGGGGGGAGGGGTCCTGCCTCAGGTGGAGGAATTTAAGTACCTCAGGATCTTATTCATGAGTTGACAGAAGGGTAGAGCGGGAGGTCGACAGGCGGATTGGGTCGGCTTCCGCAGTAATGTGAGTGTTAAACCAATCCATTGAGGTGAAGAAGGGGCTAAGACGGAAGGCAAAGGCTGCTGCCCCCACGACCTGGGCCCAGATAAAGCAAAAGACAATAAACGAACAGGGTGCAGAACATGTCCAGTCTTGTCATATTATGTATATATTGTGTATGTGCAATGTATATACGTGTGTATTGTATTATGTATATTTGTGTGTATTGTCAGGGCGCAGCAGATGTCTAGTGTCCAGATGTCCAGTGTCCAGTCGTGTCATAAGTGGTGTCCAGGTGACAGAGGAGACTTCTGGCGTTTACGAGGTCAAAGGTCAATGAAAAGAAAAGAACTGAGGAAGAACCCAGAAAACACCAGTGGTCACATGATGATGACCACGCCTTTACCTGCCTATGAACGGGTGGTGCTGCGAGAAGGTGGGTGGAGCTCTGCACACACACATACGCACACATTTAAACTGGGAAGGGATGGGGGGAGTCACCCCTCTGGTTTTGGACATCACCGAACTGCCCTTGTCTGACTCCCACTAACTTGAGCGTGGCCTGTCTGGGGATGGTTTTTGCGCTCAGAGAGAACAGAACGCTGTTCTTGGGCGCACCGCCGTACACTGCCCTCACACCCCCATACCCTGCCCTCACACCCCCATACCCTGCCCTCACACCCTCATACCATGCCCTCACACCCTCATACCCTGCCCTCACACCCTCATACCCTGCCCTCGCACCGCCGTGCCCTCATACCCTGCCCTGGCACCGCCGTACACTGCCCTCACACCCCCATACCCTGCCCTCGCACCCTCACACTCTCATACCCTGCCCTCGCACCCTCACACCCTCATACCCTGCCCACGCACCGCCGTGTCCTCATACCCTGCCCTCACACCCCCATACCCTGCCCTCGCACCCTCACACCCTCATACCCTGCCCACGCACCGCCGTGTCCTCATACCCTGCCCTCACACCTTCATACCCTGCCACCGCCGTACCCTGACCTGGCACCGCCGTACCCTGACCTGGCACCGCCGTACCCTGCTCTCACACTGCCATATGAGGGTCACATGAGGGTCAGACCCCCCCCCCTCCTTACAGACATTAAAATGTTTGTAAATAGTTTTTCTTCAGAATGTTTAATTTTTTCACTTCTTCCAGTTCATCTCAAACAACTGAACAAACTTTCAAACACCTCAGTCACTTTCATTCACTTATATTCATTCATAAATAGTTATGTTAAAATTAACTCATTCACTCACATTCATTCATAACTATTTGTGTTAAAATTAACTCATTGACTAACATTCATTCAAAACTAGTTCTGTTAAAATTAACTCATTCACTCACTTCATTCATAACAAATTCTATTAAAATTAACTAATTCATTCATAACTAATTCTGTTAAAACTAATTAATTCACTCACATTCATTCATAACTAGTTTTGTTAAAATTAACTCATTGACTGGCATTCATTCATAACTAGTTTTTTTATAATTAGCTCATTAACTAACATTAATTCATAACTAGTTCTGTTACACTTAACCCATTCACTCACTTCATTCATCAATAATTCTGTTAAAATTAACTCATTCACTCACAATCATTCATAACTAGTTCTGTTATAATTTTAATCATTCACTCACATCCATTCATAACTAGTTCTGTTAAAGTTAAGTCATTCACACATTAATTTATAACTAATTCTGTTAAAATTTACTCTTTCACAAACATTCATTCATCATCATTAATCTGATTAAACATTTGAACTCAATGGAACACTTGTTTACAGTTGAATGAACAGGTTAATTTCATATATATTCAGATTTTATCAAATATTTTTCTCTATTTTAGAAGTTTGAAAATGTTTAAAAACATTTAAATCACTTTTACTTTTTTGGGGTTTTGTTGGTGAATTTTAGTGAATTTTCATATTTTGTATTTTTTTTTCTGCACATTTTTGGTGAAATTTGAGTCAACTCCTCCCCCTAACCCTAACCCCTCCCCCACTGACACAGAACAGTCGATTGACACTTTTCTTTTTCTTTTATATTTATATTTATTTATATATTTTAGTTGAATTATTTTCAGTTTTAAACTAAACCTTTACTCATCGTGTATCATTGCAGCTGGTTTTCGTCGCCCAGTCGTTTTGTTCGGTCCCATCGCTGACGCTGCCAACGAAAAACTGGCCTCAGAGATCCCAGACCAGTTTGTTATCGCCAGTGAGTCTGGGCTTTTATTTTGACAGGTCAATGTAGGTGTTTGTGCTTTTATTTTGACATGTGAATGCCTGTCTTTGTGCTTTTATTTTGACATGTGAATGCAGGTGTTTGTGCTTTTATTTTGACATGTGAATGCAGGATTTGTGCTTTTATTTTGATACTTCCCCTCACTGGTTTTGTGTCAGAGACGGAGCCTAAAGACGCTGGAACAGAAAAGTCGTCAGGAGTCGTTCGACTGAATACAATCAGACAAATTATTGAACAGGTGAGAATTTAAACAAAATTTTTCATCTGATTATTTTGACTTTTTATCAAATAATTTAGACTTTTTTTATCTCATAGTTCTGTACATTGTAGTACAGTGTGTATCAGTTTTGTTTCGGTCATTGTTGTGTCCAGGACAAACACGCTCTGCTGGACATCACTCCTAAAGCTGTCCACACCCTAAACTCTACTCAGTGGTATCCCATTGTCATCTTCTTCAACCCTGACACCAAACACGGAGTTAAAACCATGAGGCAGAGGATCATCCCACACTCTAACCGCAGCGCTACGAAACTCTACCAACAGGCTCTGAAACTGAAGAAAAACTGCTCACACCTCTTCACTGGTCAGTACTGGACACATACATGGCCAGTAGTGGTCAGTCAGTAGTGGTTGGTCAGTTGGGGTCAGTAGGGGTCAGTAGTGGTTGGACAGTAGGGGTCAGTAGAGTCAGTAGTGGTTGATCAGTAGAGGTCAGTAGGGGTCAGTAGTGGTTGGACAGTAGGGGTCAGTAATGGTTGGTCAGTAGGGGTCAGTAGTGGTTGGACAGTAGGGGTCAGTAATGGTTGGTCAGTAGGGGTCAGTAATGGTTGGTCAGTAGTGGTTGGTCAGTAGGGGTCAGTAGGGGTCAGTAGTGGTTGGACAGTAGGGGTCAGTAATGGTTGGTCAGTAGGGGTCAGTAGGGGTCAGTAGTGGTTGGTCAGTAGGGGTCAGTAGTGGTTGGACAGTAGGGGTCAGTAATGGTTGGACAGTAGGGGTCAGTAATGGTTGGTCAGTAGGGGTCAGTAGGGGTCAGTAGTGGTTGGACAGTAGGGGTCAGTAATGATTGGTCAGTAGGGGTCAGTAGTGGTTGGTCAGTAGTGGTTGAACAGTAGGGGTCAGTAGTGGTTGGTCAGTAGTGGTTGGACAGTAGGGGTCAGTAGTGGTTGGTCAGTAATGGTTGGTCAGTAGGGGTCAGTAGTGGTTGGTCAGTAGTGGTTGGACAGTAGGGGTCAGTAGTGGTTGGTCAGTTGGGGTCAGTAGGGGTCAGTAGTGGTTGGACAGTAGGGGTCAGTAGAGTCAGTAGTGGTTGGTCAGTAGAGGTCAGTAGGGGTCAGTAGTGGTTGGACAGTAGGGGTCAGTAATGGTTGGTCAGTAGGGGTCAGTAGTGGTTGGACAGTAGGGGTCAGTAATGGTTGGTCAGTAGGGGTCAGTAGTGGTTGGTCAGTAGTGGTTGGTCAGTAGTGGTTGGTCAGTAGGGGTCAGTAGGGGTCAGTAGTGGTTGGACAGTAGGGGTCAGTAATGGTTGGTCAGTAGGGGTCAGTAGTGGTTGGTCAGTAGGGGTCAGTAGTGGTTGGACAGTAGGGGTCAGTAATGGTTGGACAGTAGGGGTCAGTAATGGTTGGTCAGTAGGGGTCAGTAGGGGTCAGTAGTGGTTGGACAGTAGGGGTCAGTAATGATTGGTCAGTAGGGGTCAGTAGTGGTTGGTCAGTAGTGGTTGAACAGTAGGGGTCAGTAGTGGTTGGTCAGTAGTGGTTGGACAGTAGGGGTCAGTAGTGGTTGGTCAGTAATGGTTGGTCAGTAGGGGTCAGTAGTGGTTGGTCAGTAGTGGTTGGACAGTAGGGGTCAGTAGTGGTTGGTCAGTAGGGGTTGGTCAGTAGGGGTTGGACAGTAGTGGTCAGTAGGGGTTGGTCAGTAGGGGTCAGTAGTGGTCAGTAGGGGTTGGACAGTAGGGGTCAGTAGTGGTCAGTAGTGGTTGGTCAGTAGGGGTCAGTCTAATAGTGTTATTTGTCTTCAGCCACCATCGACCTGAACTCTGCTAACGACGCCTGGTTCGGCAGCGTTAAAGATTCTATTAGAGAACAACAAGTACAAGCTGTCTGGGTTAGTGATGGAAAGGTATGAACACTAACACACACTAACACACACTAACACACACTAACACACACTAACACACACTAACACACACTAACACACACTAACACACACTAACACACACTAACAGACACTAACACACACTAACACACACTAACACACACTAACACACACTAACACACACTAACACACACTAACAGACACTAACACACACTAACACACACTAACAGACACTAACGAACACTAACACACACTAACGAACACTAACACACACTAACACACACTAACACACACTAACGAACACTAACACACACTAACACACACTAACACACACTAACACACACTAACACACACTAACAGACACTAACGAACACTAACACACACTAACGAACACTAACACACACTAACACACACTAACACACACTAACGAACACTAACACACACTAACACACACTAACACACACTAACACACACTAACGAACACTAACACACACTAACGAACACTAACACACACTAACGAACACTAACACACACTAACGAACACTAACGAACACTAACACACACTAACACACACTAACACACACTAACGAACACTAACACACACTAACGAACACTAACACACACTAACGAACACTAACACACACTAACACACACTAACGAACACTAACACACACTAACGAACACTAACACACACTAACACACACTAACACACACTAACACACACTAACGAACACTAACACACACTAACGAACACTAACACACACTAACTAACACTAACGAACACTAACACACACTAACGAACACTAACACACACTAACGAACACTAACACACACTAACACACACTAACACACACTAACACTAACACACACTAACGAACACTAACACACACTAACACACACTAACACACACTAACACACACTAACGAACACTAACGAACACTAACACACACTAACGAACACTAACACACACTAACGAACACTAACACACACTAACGAACACTAACACACACTAACACACACTAACGAACACTAACACACACTAACGAACACTAACACACACTAACGAACACTAACACACACTAACACACACTAACGAACACTAACACACACTAACGAACACTAACACACACTAACACACACTAACACACACTAACGAACACTAACACACACTAACGAACACTAACACACACTAACACACACTAACTAACACTAACGAACACTAACACACACTAACGAACACTAACACACACTAACACACACTAACGAACACTAACACACACTAACGAACACTAACACACACTAACGAACACTAACACACACTAACGAACACTAACACACACTAACACACACTAACGAACACTAACACACACTAACGAACACTAACACACACTAACGAACACTAACACACACTAACACACACTAACACACACTAACACACACTAACGAACACTAACACACACTAACGAACACTAACACACACTAACACACACTAACAAACACTAACACACACTAACGAACACTAACACACACTAACACACACTAACTAACACTAACGAACACTAACACACACTAACACACACTAACACACACTAACACACACTAACGAACACTAACACACACTAACACACACTAACACACACTAACACACACTAACGAACACTAACACACACTAACGAACACTAACACACACTAACACACACTAACTAACACTAACGAACACTAACACACACTAACACACACTAACGAACACTAACACACACTAACGAACACTAACACACACTAACACACACTAACACACACTAACACACACTAACACACACTAACACACACTAACGAACACTAACACACACTAACGAACACTAACACACACTAACACACACTAACACTAACGAACACTAACACACACTAACGAACACTAACACACACTAACACACACTAACACACACTAACGAACACTAACGAACACTAACACACACTAACGAACACTAACGAACACTAACACACACTAACGAACACTAACACACACTAACACACACTAACACACACTAACACACACTAACACACACTAACACACACTAACGAACACTAACACACACTAACACACACTAACACACACTAACACACACTAACACACACTAACACACACTAACACACACTAACGAACACTAACACACACTAACACACACTAACACACTCTAACACACTCTAACACACACTAACGCACACACTAACGCACACACTAACGCACACTAACACACACACTAACGAACACACTAACGCACACTAACACACACTAACACACACTAACACACACTAACACACACTAACGAACACTAACGAACACTAACGAACACTAACACACACTAACACACACTAACGAACACTAACGAACACTAACAAACACTAACACACACTAACACACACTAACACACACTAACGAACACTAACGAACACTAACACACACTAACACACACTAACACACACTAACGAACACTAACGAACACTAACACACACTAACACACACCAACACACACTAACGAACACTAACGAACACTAACACACACTAACACACACTAACACACACTAACGAACACTAACGAACACTAACGAACACTAACACACACTAACACACACTAACGAACACTAACGAACACTAACACACACTAACACACACTAACACACACTAACACACACTAACGAACACTAACGAACACTAACGAACACTAACACACACTAACACACACTAACGAACACTAACGAACACTAACAAACACTAACACACACTAACACACACTAACACACACTAACGAACACTAACGAACACTAACGAACACTAACACACACTAACACACACTAACACACACTAACGAACACTAACGAACACTAACACACACTAACACACACTAACGAACACTAACACACACACTAACGAACACTAACGAACACTAACACACACTAACACACACTAACACACACTAACGAACACTAACACACACTAACACACACTAACGAACACTAACACACACACTAACGAACACTAACGAACACTAACACACACTAACGCACACACTAACGCACACACTAACGCACACACTAACGCACACACTAACGCACACACTAACGCACACACTAACGCACACACTAACGCACACACTAACGCACACACTAACGCACACACTGTACATCTGTGTATTAGTGTCAGTTTTGTCCAAACAGTGGTAACTCAATTTACGAAATTAATTTGTAAATATTTTCGTAAATAGTTGCATGATTGGTTCCAAGGCCCCCAATACCACCCCCTAAACCCTTTAAAATGATCAAAATATACATATTAAGTATAAATCTGTGTTTTCAGTGTTTAGTTAAAATAATCAGATGAATATTCCTGTGCTTTTTCATTACATACAAACACGAGGAATTAAACATCCAATGCCTTTATGGTTCATCTGTTTGGAAAACTGACCCTGAATATCAGTACTTCAGTACTGATATACAATATATCAGTACTTTTAACACTTGTACACAGATGGCGTGTGTGATTTTAGCGTTGCCAGGTGTGGTGGTGTTCATTCTGAGCATGCTCAATGTGGTCTTTCTACTTCCTGCCAGTAGTTTCTACAGCTGGGCTCTGTTTGTCTTTCTTTCTTCTCTTGTTCTTGTGCTTTCTGTCTGTCCGTCCGTTTGTCCGTCCTTCTTTCCGTCACACCCAAGCTCCATCATGTGTCTCTTCTAGCTGGAGGGGGTAGAGAGTGAGCTGGAGTGCCAGGATGCAGAGCGTCTGTCCTTTCTGTCCGTCATGTCGGGCGACTACCACAGCTTGGACAACAGGCTGACATCTGACCAGGACGACACTGCCGACGAGGGTGGGGCTTACGCAGACACAGAGGTTGACGCCGATGCCCTGCATGTGTGCGCCATCAGTCGCTCGTCTGAACCCGTGTCAGCTGATGAGGTTAGCATCAAACACATGCTAACATTAGCATCAAACACACGCTAACATTAACATGAAATGCACACTAGCATTAGCATTGAATGCACGCTGGGGTTAGCATCGAACACATGCTGGGGTTAGCACCGAACATACGCTAACACACTCTAGGGTTAGCATCACACACACACATGCTAGGATTAATGTTAGCATCATAGACATGAAAGGGTTAATGTTAGCATCAAACACATAGGCTTTAGAGTTTTGAACCCCAAACCAAGCCTCCAAAGCAGCTGTACCTACACTTTTTCTTTTTTCCCCATTTTTCTCTTTCTCTGTCTTTTTTCCCATTTTTTCGCTTTTCCCCTTTTTTCATTGTTCTCCCTCTTTTTGCATTTCTTTAAAAAAAAATGTTTTTCTCTTTTTTTGGCCTGTTTTTCATACATTCCCCTCTTTTTACCCTTCTTTTTCCCATGTTTTCTCTTTTTTGCTTTTTTCCCCTTTTTCTCTTTTCCCTTTTAATTTTTTTTTCTTTTGCCTTCTTTGCCCTTTTTCCCTTTTTTGCCCCTTTTACCATTTTCCCTCCTTTTTGCTCTTCATTTGTTCAATTTTTTCTCTAAGTTGTTGTAAACTGTGTGTAACTGAATACTGCAGTTGTCATATGGGCCATGTATGGTTAACTGAATAGGTAGCGTGTGCGTGTGCGTGCATGCAGATCTTACGCAGATACAGTCCAGACGTTCGCAGCCGTGTGAGGAAAGCCAGCAGTCGTCCTGGGTTCACGTTGGACAGTAAGGTAAGAGTGTTACAGTAAAGGTAAAAAAGTGTTGGTGTATGTGAAGGTGAGGGCAGGGAAGGTTTGGTGTGTTACAGTGAAGGTGAGGGTGTGTTACAATGAGGGTGAGTGTTACAGTGAGGGTGTGTTACAGTGAGGGTGAGGGTGTGTTACAGTGAAGGTTAGGGTGTGTTACAGTGAAGGTGAGGGAGTGTTACAGTGAAGGTGAGGGAGTGTTACAGTGAAGGTTAGGGTGTGTTACAGTGAAGGTTGGGGTGTGTTACAGTGAAGGTGAGGGTGTGTTACAGTGAAGGTTAGGGTGTGTTACAGTGAAGGTTAGGGTGTGTTACAGTGAAGGTTAGGGTGTGTTACAGTGAAGGTTAGGGTGTGTTACAGTGAAGGTTAGGGTGTGTTACAGTGAAGGTTAGGGTGTGTTACAATGAGGGTGAGTGTTACAGTGAGGGTGTGTTACAGTGACGATTAGGTGTGTTACAGTGAAGGTGAGGGTGAGGGTGTGTTACAGTGAAGGTTAGGGTGTGTTACAGTGAAGGTTAGGGTGTGTTACAGTGAAGGTTAGGGTGTGTTACAATGAGGGTGAGTGTTACAGTGAGGGTGTGTTACAGTGACGATTAGGTGTGTTACAGTGAAGGTGAGGGTGTGTTACAATGAGGGTGAGTGTTACAGTGAGGGTGTGTTACAGTGAAGGTTAGGGTGTGTTACAGTGAAGGTTAGGGTGTGTTACAGTGAAGGTTAGGTGTGTTACAGTGAAGGTGAGGGTGTGTTACAATGAGGGTGAGTGTTACAGTGAGGGTGTGTTACAGTGAGGGTGTGTTACAGTGAGGGTGAGGGTGTGTTACAGTGAAGGTGAGGGAGTGTTACAGTGAAGGTGAGGGAGTGTTACAGCGAAGGTTAGGGTGTGTTACAGCGAAGGTTAGGGTGTGTTACAGTGAGGGTGTGTTACAGTGAGGGTGAGGGAGTGTTACAGTGAAGGTGAGGGTGTGTTACAATGAGGGTGAGTGTTACAGTGAGGGTGTGTTACAGTGAAGGTTAGGTGTGTTACAGTGAAGGTTAGGGTGTGTTACAGTGAAGGTTAGGTGTGTTACAGTGAAGGTGAGGGTGTGTTACAATGAGGGTGAGTGTTACAGTTAGGGTGTGTTACAGTGAAGGTTAGGTGTGTTACAGTGAAGGTGAGGGTGTGTTACAATGAGGGTGAGTGTTACAGTGAGGGTGTGTTACAGTGAGGTTGAGGGTGTGTTACAGTGAAGGTGAGGGTGTGTTACAGTGAAGGTTAGGGTGTGTTACAGTGAAGGTGAGGATGTGTTACAGTGAAGGTGAGGGTGTGTTACATTGAAGGTGAGGGTGTGTTACATTAAAGGTGAAGGTGTGTTACAGTGAAGGTGAGGGTGTGTTACAGTGAAGGTGAGGGTGTGTTACAATGAGGGTGAGTGTTACAGTGAGGGTGTGTTACAGTGAGGGTGAGGGTGTGTTACATTGAAGGTGAGGTTGTCTTACAGTGAGGGTGTGTTACAGTGAGGGTGTGTTACAGTGAAGGTTAGGTGTGTTACAGTGAAGGTTAGGGTGTGTTACAGTGAAGGTTAGGTGTGTTACAGTGAAGGTGAGTGTGTGTTACAATGAGGGTGAGTGTTACAGTTAGGGTGTGTTACAGTGAAGGTGAGGGTGTGTTACAATGAGGGTGAGTGTTACAGTGAGGGTGTGTTACAGTGAGGGTGAGGGTGTGTTACATTGAAGGTGAGGTTGTCTTACAGTGAGGGTGTGTTACAGTGAGGGTGTGTTACATTGAAGGTGAGGTTGTCTTACAGTGAGGGTAAGGGTGTGTTACATTGAAGGTGAGGGTGTGTTACAGTGAAGGTGAGGGTCTGTTTCAGTGAAGGTGAGGGTCTGTTTCAGTGAAGGTGAGGGTGTGTTACAGTGAAGGTGAGGGTGTGTTACAGTGAAGGTGAGGGTGTGTTACAGTGAAGGTGAGGGTGTGTTACATTGAAGGTGAGGGAGTGTTACAGTGAAGGTGAGGGAGTGTTACAATGAGGGTGAGTGTTACAGTGAGGGTGTGTTACAGTGAGGGTGAGGGTGTGTTACAGTGAAGGTTAGGGTGTGTTACAGTGAAGGTGAGGGAGTGTTACAGTGAAGGTGAGGGAGTGTTACAGTGAAGGTTAGGGTGTGTTACAGTGAAGGTTGGGGTGTGTTACAGTGAAGGTGAGGGTGTGTTACAGTGAAGGTTAGGGTGTGTTACAGTGAAGGTTAGGGTGTGTTACAGTGAAGGTTAGGGTGTGTTACAGTGAAGGTTAGGGTGTGTTACAGTGAAGGTTAGGGTGTGTTACAGTGAAGGTTAGGGTGTGTTACAATGAGGGTGAGTGTTACAGTGAGGGTGTGTTACAGTGACGATTAGGTGTGTTACAGTGAAGGTGAGGGTGAGGGTGTGTTACAGTGAAGGTTAGGGTGTGTTACAGTGAAGGTTAGGGTGTGTTACAGTGAAGGTTAGGGTGTGTTACAGTGAAGGTTAGGGTGTGTTACAGTGAAGGTTAGGGTGTGTTACAATGAGGGTGAGTGTTACAGTGAGGGTGTGTTACAGTGACGATTAGGTGTGTTACAGTGAAGGTGAGGGTGTGTTACAATGAGGGTGAGTGTTACAGTGAGGGTGTGTTACAGTGAAGGTTAGGGTGTGTTACAGTGAAGGTGAGGGTGTGTTACAATGAGGGTGAGTGTTACAGTGAGGGTGTGTTACAGTGAGGGTGTGTTACAGTGAGGGTGAGGGTGTGTTACAGTGAAGGTGAGGGAGTGTTACAGTGAAGGTGAGGGAGTGTTACAGCGAAGGTTAGGGTGTGTTACAGCGAAGGTTAGGGTGTGTTACAGTGAGGGTGTGTTACAGTGAGGGTGAGGGAGTGTTACAGTGAAGGTGAGGGTGTGTTACAATGAGGGTGAGTGTTACAGTGAGGGTGTGTTACAGTGAAGGTTAGGTGTGTTACAGTGAAGGTTAGGGTGTGTTACAGTGAAGGTTAGGTGTGTTACAGTGAAGGTGAGGGTGTGTTACAATGAGGGTGAGTGTTACAGTTAGGGTGTGTTACAGTGAAGGTTAGGTGTGTTACAGTGAAGGTGAGGGTGTGTTACAATGAGGGTGAGTGTTACAGTGAGGGTGTGTTACAGTGAGGGTGAGGGTGTGTTACAGTGAAGGTGAGGGTGTGTTACAGTGAAGGTGAGGGTGTGTTACAGTGAAGGTTAGGGTGTGTTACAGTGAAGGTGAGGATGTGTTACAGTGAAGGTGAGGGTGTGTTACATTGAAGGTGAGGGTGTGTTACATTAAAGGTGAAGGTGTGTTACAGTGAAGGTGAGGGTGTGTTACAGTGAAGGTGAGGGTGTGTTACAATGAGGGTGAGTGTTACAGTGAGGGTGTGTTACAGTGAGGGTGAGGGTGTGTTACATTGAAGGTGAGGTTGTCTTACAGTGAGGGTGTGTTACAGTGAGGGTGTGTTACAGTGAAGGTTAGGTGTGTTACAGTGAAGGTTAGGGTGTGTTACAGTGAAGGTTAGGTGTGTTACAGTGAAGGTGAGTGTGTGTTACAATGAGGGTGAGTGTTACAGTTAGGGTGTGTTACAGTGAAGGTGAGGGTGTGTTACAATGAGGGTGAGTGTTACAGTGAGGGTGTGTTACAGTGAGGGTGAGGGTGTGTTACATTGAAGGTGAGGTTGTCTTACAGTGAGGGTGTGTTACAGTGAGGGTGTGTTACATTGAAGGTGAGGTTGTCTTACAGTGAGGGTAAGGGTGTGTTACATTGAAGGTGAGGGTGTGTTACAGTGAAGGTGAGGGTCTGTTTCAGTGAAGGTGAGGGTCTGTTTCAGTGAAGGTGAGGGTGTGTTACAGTGAAGGTGAGGGTGTGTTACAGTGAAGGTGAGGGTGTGTTACAGTGAAGGTGAGGGTGTGTTACATTGAAGGTGAGGGAGTGTTACAGTGAAGGTGAGGGAGTGTTACAGTGAAGGTGAGGGTGTGTTACAGTGAAGGTGAGGGTGTGTTACAGTGAGGGTGTGTTACAGTGAAGGTGAGGGTGTGTTACAGTGAGGGTGTGTTACAGTGAAGGTGAGGGTGTGTTACAGTGAAGGTGAGGGAGTGTTACAGTGAAGGTGAGGGTGTGTTACAGTGAGGGTGTGTTACAGTGAGGTAGTCACTGGGTTAATGCCTATAGTAGTCAGATGGACAGTGGAGACTCAGTTTTTATTGTTGACAGACAGGAAACTACATGTAGGCTCCAAAATGACATCATGACCTCTCACCTTGAGTTACCTTAAAAGGTCAACCCGTAGTCTGCCATTTTTTAGAGCAAGGAGTTTCACTAAAACATTTTATGGGGCGGGTGTTTGGTCTGTCCGGAACCTGTTTTAAAACCACTTCAACACTGACCTTTGACCTTTTCTTTGGATTTTTATCAAGTCATCCCACTGGTTGGATTATAATATGGGTTATTAACCCGTTTTCACACAGTTTTGACTCCATATTGACCCAGTTTTGACCTAGTTCTTTTGTGTCGTAGGTGAAAATGTGTCAGAGGGAGGAGCCAGTTTTGGGGTCATGCTACCCCTACCAGCGCCACCCGCCCCCGCCTGGCTCCACCCACAGTTATGACTCACCATCCAGTAGCAGCCCCGCCAGCAGTAACAATGACCCGCCCCCTCTCCTTTCGGCTCCACCCACGTCCTACACCCTCATGCCTCCGCACCACCTCAACACCCGGTCGGGGGGTGGCACCCAGCTGCTGGTGTCAGTGGGCACCTCACCCTCCCCTACAGCACCAACTGAGGAGGTGGGGGGGCGGAGTCCCAGTGCAGACCCCTCCCTCAAGTCGTTTCTGGGGAAAATTAAAGCATTTGAGAAAATGGACCATTTTGCCCGAGCACAAAGGATTCTGGATCTGCAGGAGGCGCACAATGCCAGGGTGGGTGGGGCTAAATAGGCCACAATGCCAGGGTGGGTGGGGCTAATAATCTTAATAATCTTATATCTAAAAACGGTCACATATCGTGTGTTTCCAGGTGGAAATTGCACAGAAGCATCCGGATATTTATGCCGTTCCTCTGAAGAAGACTGCCAAACTGGAGCACAGCCGACCTCAGCCCATCGGGTAAAACCCACCCCTAACCACCTGTTCACACTCACCTGTTCACACTCACCTGTTCACACTCACCTGTTCACTATCACCTTTTCACTGTCACCTGTTCACACTCACCTGTTCACACTCACCTGTTCACTATCACCTTTTCACTGTCACCTGTTCACTATCACCTGTTCAATTCAATTCAATTTTATTTATAAAGCCCTAAATCACAACAAAGTCGTCTCACAGGGCTTTACAAAAACACAATCAGCTACAGAAATACAGGAAAAGTCCCAGGCATCCCCTGTCCTTAGACCCTCCCCCTGTCCTTAGACCCCTCCCCCTGTCCTTAGACCCTCCTTCTCAGGAGAAAAAACTTCCAAACCCAGTGAGAAAAAGAAGAAATCTTGAGGAGAACCACATTGAAGGACAGATCCACTCCCATGGACGGACAAGCTATAGATGAACGTCCATTTATAAATGAAGGAGGGGGGGCTGGTCCAGACAGGCAGGGGCGGGGGTCCGGGGTCACAGGTTGGCACAGGCGAGACACTGCAGATCCTGTCGTCCATGGCTCCCGTGCAGACACCACTCCCCCCAGGGGGGGGGGGGGGGGGAGGGGACACCAGGTGACTAGTCATGAACAGACTTGGTATGAAAGATAGGTTATAAAAATGACAGAAACAGGTGTGAGGGAGAGAAAGAGAAGAAAGAACTCAGTGTCTGTACTTCCCCCAGCATTCTAACTCCTAGGGCAGCCTAGACTGAACTGTGACTCATACATCATGTATACATGATATATGAGTCACATCATTTTTAACTAACCTGACCATAGTCTTTCTCAAACAGGAATGTTTTAAGCCTAATTTTAAATGTAGAGACCGTTTCTGCGTCTTTAATATTAAAGGGAAGATGATTCCATCAGACAGTAACCATGGTAACTAAAGGCTCTAGCTCCTACTGTACTTTTAGAAACCCTAGGAACTTTCAATAAACCTCCATTCTGAGAACGAAGGGTTCTATTGGGTTGGTACGGAACCAGATCATCTTTAAGATAAGAGGGGCCCATACCATTAACCCCTGACCTCTGACCCCTAACCCTAACCCATACCATTAATGGTTTTATATGTAAGGAGGAGGATTTTAAATTTAATTCTAGACTCAACTGGAAGCCAGTGAAGGGTTTGGAGCACAGGGGTGATAGGGTTAGGGGTCAGAGGTCAGGGTTTAGAGCACAGGGGTGATAGGGTTAGGGGTCAGGGGTCAGGGTTTGGAGCACAGGGGTGATAGGGTTAGGGGTCAGGGGTCAGGGTTTGGAGCACAGGGGTGATAGGGTTAGGGGTCAGGGTTTGGAGCACAGGGGTGATAGGGTTAGGGGTCAGGGGTCAGGGTTTGGAGCACAGGGGTGATGTGTTCTCTTCTATTTGATCCTGTTAATAATCTTGCTGCTGCATTTTGAACCAGTTGAAGCTTTTTAGGGAATATTTAGGACACGCTACAGGTAAGGAGTTACAATAATCTAATCGTGATGTAACAAATGCATGAATTAATTTTTCTGCAGTCGTTTTAGACAGAATATTCCTAATTTTGGCTAATGTTGCGCAGGTGAAAGAAGGCTGTTCTGCATGTTTGGTTAATGTGCCCTGACCTCTGACCCCTGACCCTTTGAATGAAAGATCTGGATCAAATAAAACTCCTAAATTTTTAACTGTGTCACTGGGTGTTACACTTAAGTTGTCCAGAGTAACTATGTGGTCAGGTAGGGAGTCTGTGGCATTTTTAGGACCAATCATAACGACTTCAGTTTTTTCAGGGTTCAATAAAAGATAATTGTCACTCATCCAAGTTTTTATGTCTTGGACACATGTACTTAGTTTATGGGTCATTCCATGCTAATGTGTAAATTTTTTAGTGCCGACAATTGATAGACGTACAGCCTTAATTATGATAGATATGGACAAAACTTTTATTGAGTCCTATTTCTCTCATAGTCCTGACATAAATATGATAAATTTGGAAAGATAGTCCAATAAATGACGGAATTAGAAAAAAATCATTTCCAGGTTGATGGACGGAAAGGTAGGAACAATTTAATTTTTTTAGTCATGCTTGATTGTGTATTGAATAAACAACCTATTCCTTTGAAAATATTCGTGTTTTTATTTTTTTATCCTGAAGTTATAATTAAAAATAATGTTCTGGAGAAAACTGTAGTGTTTTTGTACTAGTTTCTGTGGTTTGAGATAAGAAATAATATCAAGTAACGGACGTCAGTCATTCCGTCCAGAAAAATGACGGGCGTTACACAGCCTGCTACTGACGAACGTACATTGTGAAATACACACTAAATACGTAGGAATTATTCTAGTTAGTATATTGACACGATAAGGGCAGATAAATCAGTATTAATCAAAGGCTTTGGCTATAAATCGTTAGTAACGTCCGTTATTACATGACGTCCGATCATTATTTATAATGATTTCTAATGATGTTACCTAAAGGGAGCATATATAGTGTAAACAAAATAGGCCCAAGGACTGACCCTTGGGGCACACCATAATTAACTCTGGAGGACTGCGATGATTGTTGATTAACGTTAACAAATTGGTAGCGATTAGATAAATATGATTTAAAGCAGCAGAGGGCTGCTCCTCTAATACCTATATCATATTCTAATCTGTGCACTAAGATACTGTGGTCAATGGTGTCAAAGGCTGCACTAAGGTCTAATAACACCAGGACCCATATTAATCCCATGTCAGCGGCTAATAATAAGTCATTAGTAACTTTAACTAACGCTGTTTCAGTGCTATGATGGGCACGAAAGCCAGACTGAAACTGTTCAAATAAACTATTATCCTGCAGGAATTAGCACAGCTGTTTAACTATTACTCGTTCTAAAACCTTTGACAGGAAGGGCAGATTGGATATAGACCTAGAATTATCTAGAATGTCAGGATCTAGGGTAGGCTTTTTCAGAATTGGTTTAATAACAGCATATTTAAATGACTGCGGCACATATCCAGTAATTAATGAAGTGTTAATTATATTTAGGACAGTGTTAATAATTAGGGGCAGAATCTGTTTAAAGAGTTTAGTTGTAATTGGATCTAAGAGGCAGGTGATGATTTGGAAGACATGATAATAGATATGACATCAGTTTGGTCTACAGTGGTGAAATTATTTAGTGTTACAGAGGGATTTATAAAAAGGCCTAGGTTTGAAACCACTGCTTTTTCTGATCTAATATTTGGGAGAAATGTGTCTATTTTGTCTCTAATAGTTGATATTTTGTAGTTGATACTGTTCACACTAACCTGTTCACACTCGCCCATTAACTATCAATTGTTCACTATCACCTGTTCACCTATTTTATTACTGATCGACCAGTAGGGATTATTGATTCATTTATTTAGTTCATACCTCTGCGAAGGACTCAAAGTCAGGGGTGTAGTCTACGTCTTATGCAGGTATACGCCATATACCCGCCAGGAAAATTCGGGGAATACCGTATACCCACCTAAAATTGGGCATATACTCACCTAAAATTGACTGTCCTATTAATATTCACCAGTCAAAATTGTTTGCATGGTTCTCAAGTCTCACACATTGAGCGTCTGACACACGCATTTCAAGGACTCCACAGGACCACAAGGTTGTGTCCTGTGGCCTGAACCAGGATGATGATTGGTGTAAAATTGACCAGTGGGCGGGGCTTTAATCTGATTTCAAGTATTTTATAGGCTGGTTACCTGTCAAAAACATGCGGTACCTCTATTACCTCTCGCAAGAAATTCACCTGGGCTTCTCTGGCCAATCAGTACTCTCCATTCGGCACAGAACACCCAACCATGTTTCCCATATTATCACCCGCGGTAGGTCGAAGCAATAGTTCAGTCAGTCACATGTATCAGTGACTGGAGGAGGAGCAGCCTCAGGTTCGTTTAAAATGTATTTCAAGTCTTTTACAGTTTTATGAGTTGATACTCAGTGTTTACTTTGTAATATTTGGAAGCCGTTTACTCGAACTGTGTCAAAGAGCGCCTGTGTGAAATGCATCAGTTGAAGCAGCTAAGGGTTGTTGTTGGTGTTAGCTTAGCCACGGTGTACATAGTTAGCTGCATCAGTTTAGCCATGGTGGACATGGTTAGCAGTATCAGATTAGCCATGGTGGACATGGTTAGCTGCATTAGCTTAGTCATGGTGGACATGGTTAGCTGCATCAGTTTAGCCATGGTGGACATGGTTAGCTGCATTAGCTTAGCCACGGTGGACATAGTTAGCTGCATCAGTTTAGCCATGGTGGACATAGTTAGCTGCATCAGTTTAGCCATGGTGGACATGGTTAGCAGTATCAGATTAGCCATGGTGGACATGGTTAGCTGCATTAGCTTAGTCATGGTGGACATGGTTAGCTGCATCAGTTTAGCCATGGTGGACATGGTTAGCTGCATTAGCTTAGCCACGGTGGACATAGTTAGCTGCATCAGTTTAGCCATGGTGGACATGGTTAGCAGTATCAGATTAGCCATGGTGGACATGGTTAGCTGCATTAGCTTAGCCATGGTGGACATGGTTAGCTGCATCAGTTTAGCCATGGTGGACATAGTTAGCTGCATTAGCTTAGCCACGGTGAACATGGTTAGCTGCATCAGTTTAGCCATGGTGGACATGGTTAGCTGCATTATCTTAGCCATGGTGGACATGGTTAGCGGCATTAGCTTAGCCATGGTGGACATAGTTAGCGGCATTAGCTTAGCCATGGTGGACATAGTTAGCTGCATTAGCTTAGCCATGGTGGACATGGTTAGCTGCATTAGCCTAGCCATGGTGGACATGGTTAGCTGCATTAGCTTAGCCATGGTGGACATAGTTAGCTGCATTATCTTAGCCATGGTGGACATGGTTAGCTGCATTAGCTTAGCCATGGTGGACATGGTTAGCGGCATTAGCTTAGCCATGGTGGACATGGTTAGCGGAATTAGCTTAGCCATGGTGGACATAGTTAGCTGCATTATCTTAGCCAAGGTGGAAATAGTTAGCTGCATTATCTTAGCCATGGTGGACATGGTTAGCGGCATTAGCTTAGCCATGGTGGACATAGTTAGCAGCATTAACTTAGCCATGGTGGACATAGTTAGCGGCATTAGCTTAGCCATGGTGGACATAGTTAGCGGCATTAGCTTAGCCATGGTGGACATAGTTAGCAGCATTAGCTTAGCCATGGTGGACATAGTTAGCGGCATTAGCTTAGCCATGGTGGACATAGTTAGCGGCATTAGCTTAGCCATGGTGGACATAGTTAGCGGCATTAGCTTAGCCATGGTGGACATAGTTAGGTGCATTATCTTAGCCATGGTGGACATGGTTAGCGGCATTATCTTAGCCATGGTGGACATGGTTAGCTGCATTAGCTTAGCCATGGTGGACATGGTTAGCGGCATTAGTTTAGCCATGGTGGACATGGTTAATGGCATTATCTTAGCCATTGTGGACATAGTTAGCGGCATTAGCTTAGCCATGGTGGACATGGTTAGCTGCATTAGCTTAGCCATGGTGGACATGGTTAGCGGCATTAGCTTAGCCATGGTGGACATAGTTAGCGGCATTAGCTTAGCCATGGTGGACATAGTTAGCTGCATTATCTTAGCCAAGGTGGAAATAGTTAGCTGCATTATCTTAGCCATGGTGGACATGGTTAGCGGCATTAGCTTAGCCATGGTGGACATAGTTAGCGGCATTAGCTTAGCCATGGTGGACATAGTTAGCTGCATTAGCTTAGCCATGGTGGACATGGTTAGCTGCATTAGCCTAGCCATGGTGGACATGGTTAGCTGCATTAGCTTAGCCATGGTGGACATAGTTAGCTGCATTATCTTAGCCATGGTGGACATGGTTAGCTGCATTAGCTTAGCCATGGTGGACATGGTTAGCGGCATTAGCTTAGCCATGGTGGACATGGTTAGCGGCATTAGCTTAGCCATGGTGGACATAGTTAGCTGCATTATCTTAGCCAAGGTGGAAATAGTTAGCTGCATTATCTTAGCCATGGTGGACATGGTTAGCGGCATTAGCTTAGCCATGGTGGACATAGTTAGCGGCATTAGCTTAGCCATGGTGGACATAGTTAGCAGCATTAGCTTAGCCATGGTGGACATAGTTAGCGGCATTAGCTTAGCCATGGTGGACATAGTTAGCGGCATTAGCTTAGCCATGGTGGACATAGTTAGGTGCATTATCTTAGCCATGGTGGACATGGTTAGCGGCATTATCTTAGCCATGGTGGACATGGTTAGCTGCATTAGCTTAGCCATGGTGGACATGGTTAGCGGCATTAGTTTAGCCATGGTGGACATGGTTAATGGCATTATCTTAGCCATTGTGGACATGGTTAGCGGCATTAGCTTAGCCATGGTGGACATGGTTAGCTGCATTATCTTAGCCATGGTGGACATAGTTAGCGGCATTAGCATAGCCATGGTGGACATAGTTAGCTGCATTATCTTAGCCATGGTGGACATGGTTAGCGGCATTAGCTTAGCCATGGTGGACATGGTTAGCGGCATTAGCTTAGCCATGGTGGACATAGTTAGCGGCATTAGCTTAGCCATGGTGGACATGGTTAGCGGCATTAGCTTAGCCATGGTGGACATAGTTAGCGGCATTAGCTTAGCCATGGTGGACATAGTTAGCAGCATTAGCTTAGCCATGGTGGACATAGTTAGCGGCATTAGCTTAGCCATGGTGGACATAGTTAGCGGCATTAGCTTAGCCATGGTGGACATAGTTAGGTGCATTATCTTAGCCATGGTGGACATGGTTAGCGGCATTATCTTAGCCATGGTGGACATGGTTAGCTGCATTAGCTTAGCCATGGTGGACATGGTTAGCGGCATTAGCTTAGCCATGGTGGACATAGTTAGCTGCATTAGCTTAGCCATGGTGGACATGGTTAGCTGCATTATCTTAGCCATGGTGGACATAGTTAGCAGCATTAGCTTAGCCATGGTGGACATAGTTAGGTGCATTATCTTAGCCATGGCGGACATGGTTAGCGGCATTATCTTAGCCATGGCGGACATGGTTAGTGGCATTATCTTAGCCATGGCGGACATGGTTAGCTGCATTAGCTTAGCCATGGCGGACATGGTTAGCGGCATTAGCTTAGCCATGGCGGACATGGTTAGTGGCATTATCTTAGCCATGGCGGACATAGTTAGCGCCATTAGCTTAGCCATGGTGGACATAGTTAGCTGCATTATCTTAGCCAAGGTGGAAATAGTTAGCTGCATTATCTTAGCCATGGTGGACATAGTTAGCGACATTAGCTTAGCCATGGTGGACATGGTTAGCGGCATTAGCCTTGTGATTATCTGCTCCTTTTGAGAATATTGATGTTTCTATAAAAATGTAACTTGTAAATTAAAAGTTATTCACAGATTAATGTCCATATTCCTGAGCTTTGAGTCATGATACTGAATTTTTTTTATTGTATCTATACTATTCAGTATCAATAATCCAATTAATCTATTGATTTTGCAACACCTCTCCACCTCCGGCGTTGGGGTGCTGTTCGGCCCCGTCTGGGAATATTTTTATGATAGTAACTTGTGGGAAATACATTATCCCGCTTATTTTACGGGTTATTCCAGTTTATTACTGCCACTACTCTAACAGACTAGTGTTTTGAAATAGCCAATAAGATGCGGGTCAGGTGGGGCAGAGAGAGGGGGTGGGGGTGCAGAGAAAAGAGAGACACAGATGTACACAGTCAGGCCGACTGGAGCAGGTGTTGTCCCGTTCTTGCAAATAAATACTGAAACCGCTTCTTGTTTTCTAAAAACCAGCATAGAGGAGTTACCCCGGGGTAAAATACTGGCTACGGCCCTGGAGCTTTTGTACGAGAGGACGCTGATTCCCCCTGATTTCCTGACAACGGTCAGGATAACATCAGGAAAGGTTAACATTGGATAAAATAGTCGTTACAACGGAGGGAATACTTACTTTAAAAACCCGTTGCTATTGGCAGCGGGAGTTAACGGTGCAGCGGGAGTTGACGGTGCAGCGGGAGTTGACGGTGCAGCGGGAGTTGACGGTGCAGCGGGAGTTAACGGTGCAGCGGGAGTTAACGGTGCAGCGGGAGTTGACGGTGCAGCGGGAGTTGACGGTGCAGCGGGAGTTAACGGTGCAGCGGGAGTTAACGGTGCAGCGGGAGTTAACGGTGCAGCGGGAGTTAACGGTGCAGCGGGAGTTAACGGTGCAGCGGGCCATTATCGAAAAAAATCCGCCCGCTGACGGTTGGGAACGTCAATTCAAAGTGAACGCGAGCTGTCGCAAGAATAAAGGAATAATATTGTACATTATTTGTTTCAAATGTGTTCCAATCATTCCATGTTAATCTGATGTATTGATCACGTTAGTATACTGATGTATTGTTGATTGAATCTTGAGTATTTAATACAGATAATTTTGTGTTGTTACATTTCTGAACTATTATTTTGAACGCTCATTCACTGATGCACTGTTTATTACAAGGTTTTGTTTGTCTTACTTTAATATGGTCCCAATTTAAAATCAAATATTCAGTCTGTGCTGAAGCTGATCCTCTGGTCACTATCCTTTAACCATATAATTACTGTTACATTACATAGACCTTTGATAGTATTCACACATACATACTAGTCCTTGTACTTCTATAATAACACATATACTACACTAGTTTCATCAGTGACAGACACCTGTGGTTTGGAGTGCACCGGTCACCTGGACTCTCCAGGACCAGGACTGGAGTCTCCAGGACCAGGACTGGAGTCTCCAGGACCAGGACTGGAGTCTCCAGGACCAGGACTGGAGTCTCCAGGACCAGGACTGGACTCTCCAGGACCAGGACTGGACTCTCCAGGACCAGGACTGGAGTCTCCAGGACCAGGACTGGAGTCTCCAGGACCAGGACTGGAGTCTCCAGGACCAGGATGTCGAAAACTGAATTTCTAAGTAGTCTCTTAATTTTTCCCAATTCTGTCCCTGAAACATGTCCCCCCACTGCCACCTGCCCCTGCATTTATACCTCAAACATGCAGACAAGGTCAAATTCACAACCCTCACAAATATTTAGTCTATTAATATGAACATAATTAACTATTGTGAATAGAGTTGTATATGTACTACAGCTATTAACAATGTATGGTGTACTTCTACAGACTTTTAATGGTTTTATACAAGCACTCCTTCACATGGCCCACGGGGGTCGCAGCCCATATTTTGAAAACCACGGTCCCTCTGCCCAAATATACAGTAGACCCACCACAAAAAAGTAGACTACACCACTGCTCAAAGTTATGGACAGAATTTGATGAAACTTTCAGATGATTGGAGAGCCCCCTTTCACTATCAGTGAGAGTGGTGTGAGGAGGGTGTTCAAGGGAGTCAATGGGAGGAAGGCTGCAGGACCTGATCAGATTTCTGGGAGGGTCATCAGATCTTGTGCCAGCCAACTAGCCCCAGTGTATACAAAGATCTTCAACACATCCCTGGCCCAGGCCGTCGTTCCATCCTGCTTCAAGCGTTCCATCATCGTGCCGGTGCCTAAGAACAACAGTCCATCATGCCTGAACGACTACCGTCCAGTGGCCCTGACGTCTGTCCTGATGAAGTGTTTTGAGAGGCTGGTGAAGGACTACATCTGCTCCTCCCTGCCCAGCTCGTTCGACCCTCACCAGTTCGCGTACAGAGCAAACAGGAGCCGAGACGACGCCATCTGCAACCTACTGCACACCAGCCTTTCCCACCTGGACGGGGGGAGGGGGAACTACGTGAGGATGCTGTTCATTGATTTTAGTTCGGCTTTCAACACCATAGTCCCCCTCCACCTGGCTACCAAGATGAGGTTTCTAGGGATCAACCCCCAGATGTGCAGCTGGGTACTCAGCTTCCTGACTGGCCGCCCCCAGGTCGTGAGAGTGGGAGGAGGAGTCACCTCGGGACCACTGACCCTCAACACAGGTGCCCCCCAGGGGTGCGTCTTGAGCCCGCTGCTCTACAACATCTACACACACGACTGTGTAGCCTCCAGCAGTTCAAATGCCATCATCAGGTTTGCTGACGACACCGCAGTGATAGGTCTGATCTCTGAGAACAACGAGCAGGCCTACCTGCCACAGGTGGCAGACCTGTCACTGTGGTGTCAGAACAGCAACCTGACCCTGAATGTCAGCAAGACTAAGGAGGTGGTGGTGGACTTCAGGAGGAACAAGAGCAGCGGGTACACCCCACTCACCATCGGGGGGGAACCTGTGGAGAGGGTCTCCAACTTCAAGTACCTCGGGGTCCACCTCACCGAGGACCTCACCTGGTCCCTGCACGCAGAGGCCACACTCAAGAAGGCCAGGCAGCGGCTGCACTTCCTCCGGCGGCTGAGGAAGTTGAAGGTCTCCCCCTCCATCCTGAAGACCTTCTACTCCTCAGCCGTCGAGTGTGTCCTGACAGGATGCATCACTGCCTGGTTTGGAAATTGCACCGTCCGAGACCAACTCGCCCTACAGAGGGTCGTGCGCTCAGCCGAGCGCATCATCAGAGCCTCCCTCCCCTCCCTGCAAGACATCCACACCAAGAGGGTGAGGTCGAGAGCTCTGAGGATTATGCAGGACGCTTCCCACCCCAATGCTGGTCTCTTTACGATGCTGAGGTTGGGCAGGCGCCTCCGCAGCCTCAAGGCCAAAACAGAGAGACTGAGGAGTAGCTTCTTCCCAATGGCGGTCCGGCTTTTAAACAGCTAGTTGTTTTTATCTATTTATACATTCATTTAAGATACATATTTATATTAATACATTTTTACATCTTTTAAGTACTCAGTATTACACTCATTGCACTTTTATTATTGCACTGTATTGTATTGTATTGTGTTGTGTTGTGTTGTGTTGTATTGTGTTGTCTTAGCAGTCGTGCACAGTGTTTCCCCTTTTAATTTCACTGCATGGTTTTATTTTGTATTTCCGGTGCATGTGACAAATAAAGAACCTTGAACCTTGAACCTTGAACCTTGATTGATGATGCTTCAAGGAAGAAACCATTAAATGTTGAGCTCTAAAGGTCAAAGGTCAAGGTGCCAGTGAAGGTCAACAGTTCAAACACATCAGTGGTGATATCTCTTATTCTGACCTTCTGACCTCAGATAAAATAACACCCATAGGCTCATGACGTCACGTGACGTCACGTAAAGACGTCACATGACGTATATTTGGTAAATGTATGACCTTTACACACTTGTGCTGCTTCATGGAGGTCTGCGCTCTAAGTGATCTAGTTGCTCATTTTACTGAACATTTTGCTCATTTTTTATTTCATTTTCTTGATTATTTAGCTAATTTTTATAAATTGTCCTGAATATTTTCTACATTTTTGTTCATTTGAATGAATATTTTTATAATTTTTGTTAATTTTAATGAAAATTTCGCAATTTTTTGTTCATTTTACTGAACATTTTGGTCATTGTTGTTGAGATAACACCAATAGGTGTTTTGACGTCATATGACGTGGCACCAATGGTATATTTGGTAAATGTATGACCTTTAACCTTAAAGCAGGTTATTGACATATTTAGTTAAATCAGACAATATCTTGTGCTTCATATTTAACATTAGATCTAACATGTGACATTTGGTCGTTGTGCGACGTCACATAACGTCAGAGTGACGTCATACGTGGTCGAATATTCAAATGGACATATGTGAAAAACAGGAGCCAGGATTTCTGGGAATGTTTTTAAACCCTCGAAGGGATTGTTAATGATCCATAAAATAAATGGTTAGTGAACACAGAACACTAGTTTATAAACTAAGGGTCGACTGATACATCGGGTTTGAGTTTTGAGCCACATGTGTTTCCGCCGATTGCTGCTCCTACTCTAACAGAACACCCGCTGCACCATTAACACCCGCTGCACCATTAACACCCGCTGCACCACTAACACCCGCTGCACCATTAACACCCACTGCACCATTAACACCCACTGCACCATTAACACCCGCTGCACCATTAACACCCGCTGCACCATTAACACCCGCTGCACCATTAACACCCGCTGCACCATTAACACCCGCTGCATCACTAACACCCGCTGCACCATTAACACCCGCTGCACCATTAACACCCGCTGCACCACTAACACCCGCTGCACCACTAACACCCGCTGCACCACTAACACCCGCTGCACCATTAACACCCGCTGCACCATTAACACCCGCTGCACCACTAACACCCGCTGCACCACTAACACCCGCTGCACCACTAACACCCGCTGCACCACTAACACCCGCTGCACCATTAACACCCGCTGCACCATTAACACCCGCTGCACCATTAACACCCGCTGCACCATTAACACCCGCTGCACCATTAACACCCGCTGCACCATTAACACCCGCTGCACCATTAACACCCGCTGCACCATTAACACCCGCTGCACCATTAACACCCGCTGCACCATTAACACCCGCTGCACCATTAACACCCGCTGCACCACTAACACCCGCTGCACCATTAACACCCGCTGCACCATTAACACCCGCTGCACCATTAACACCCGCTGCACCATTAACACCCGCTGCACCACTAACACCCGCTGCACCACTAACACCCGCTGCACCATTAACACCCGCTGCACCATTAACACCCGCTGCACCATTAACACCCGCTGCACCATTAACACCCGCTGCACCATTAACACCCGCTGCACCATTAACACCCGCTGCACCATTAACACCCGCTGCACCATTAACACCCGCTGCACCATTAACACCCGCTGCACCATTAACACCCGCTGCACCATTAACACCCGCTGCACCATTAACACCCGCTGCACCATTAACACCCGCTGCACCACTAACACCCGCTGCACCATTAACACCCGCTGCACCATTAACACCCGCTGCACCATTAACACCCGCTGCACCATTAACACCCGCTGCACCACTAACACCCGCTGCACCATTAACACCCGCTGCACCATTAACACCCGCTGCACCATTAACACCCGCTGCACCATTAACACCCGCTGCACCATTAACACCCGCTGCACCATTAACACCCGCTGCACCACTAACACCCGCTGCACCATTAACACCCGCTGCACCATTAACACCCGCTGCACCATTAACACCCGCTGCACCATTAACACCCGCTGCACCATTAACACCCGCTGCACCATTAACACCCGCTGCACCACTAACACCCGCTGCACCACTAACACCCGCTGCACCATTAACACCCGCTGCACCATTAACACCCGCTGCACCATTAACACCCGCTGCACCATTAACACCCGCTGCATCACTAACACCCGCTGCACCATTAACACCCGCTGCACCATTAACACCCGCTGCACCATTAACACCCGCTGCACCACTAACACCCGCTGCACCACTAACACCCGCTGCACCATTAACACCCGCTGCACCATTAACACCCGCTGCACCATTAACACCCGCTGCCAATAGCAGTTATCGGAAAAAATCTACCCACAGAACTCTGAGAACATCCATTCAAAGTGAATGGGAGCTGTTGCCACATTCTAGAGGGATGTAGAATAATAAGTTGAATTATTAAGTGGGTTGGAAACAACAGGAATGCCGAGTGATGTCACTGCTGTCGCGCTGAAGGATGTCTGGAAATTAGAATGCTAGACACTTTAGTTAAAAACTGAAACACCATTCCGTAATAAATATAGTGATGTCATACACCGTTAGAAAGCTGAGAATGTCCCGAATCAAATGGGTGCTCACAGACAAAATTTTAACGGCTGTTAGCTCAGTTAGCTTGTCTGCTAACGTGAGCCTAACATGTCAACATACCTTCTCAGTCTGTTTTCCACCAGAAGTGTCGTATGTTCACGACTGTTTTGTTCCGCTCACAAAGTATCCGTGGTTATGACGTACGCACTCCATTTTCTTGTAAACCACATACTTTACTCACAATGTTGACGTACACTAACAAACAACATACTGGAGTGAAAAACAATACAACCAATAACTTCTCCAGTACCCCAGATTTATTTTTTAAACATAGTTTTTTACACTTTCCATATTTTAGGAGTTATTTTCAATTGTTGTGCACTGTGCACAACATGTTACATGTTTTTAACTTTAATTGTTTTAAATATTTATTTTATGTTCTACAGGTTGTTTAAAACCACCAAGACACATTTTATTTTTCCAAAAAATACAAAGATATTTCTATTTGGACGTTACTTGATTAGAGTGGGTCAAAGGTCATACAATGCATGATTCTTAATAGATTTTTAGCTTATACTGTTTTTTGTTTTGTATTGCTGCTTGCACAATACTGAAATACTGAAAGTGAAAATGGCTCTCCTGTGTGAACAGCAATACAAAACAAAAAATAATATAAAAATCTATTAAAAATTGTGCATTGTATTTATTCTAGATATAACTTTATTATTATAGTGCGTCAATTTATATCTAAAATAAAAATATCTTTTGTATTTTTTTCAAAAATAAAGTGTCCTGGTGCTTTGAAACAACCTTTAGAACCTAAACTAAATATTTAAAACTAAACAAGTAACATATTGCACACTGCATAATACTGAATTTTGAAGTGAGAATAACCCTCCTCAAATATGTAAAGTATAAAGTGCACAATGTTACTTGTTTGCAATTGTTTTAAATATAGTTAAGTATTTTATGTTTTGCAGGTGGTTTAAATGTTTCAAGTTCTCCCTCAACTTCTTCTTTTGTTATTTGTTATTGTTAAATGTTTATTTTTAACTTGACACCTGGAATATTTTTACGTTTTGATTTTTTTTCCCCCTATCGGCCCCAAATATCGGCTTAAGGAAATCATCACTCCATATCAGCCATTGGCCAATGGTGATAAGAAAAACATCTGTATTGGCATCAGACATTAAAAAGCCTGTATTGTTAAATCCTTATTATAAACTAAACTTCCATCCATCAGTTGAAGGAAATGTCACCTGTGTGTTTGTCTCTTGTCGCTGGAGTTGTTTCTGGTGAAAGAAGAAATATCTGCTGTTCACTTCATATGTGAATCTGTTTGTCAGTGTTTGTGGACTGAGTCACTTCTATTAAAGCTCCTCCCATTTTCTGTGAGTAAAGGTCTTTCCCCGTTGCCATGGAAACCAGCCTGTAGTTCCACACGCAGACACACAGAGCTGACTGGAGTAAAGTCTGTCTGAATGTTAAACCATGCCTCTGAACTACTGTGATTTTTGGTAAAAGTGTAAATAATTGTTGAAAACAAAGTTGATGATGAGTGACAGGAGGGTGTGAGGAACAAGTACATGTACTTTTTATGTGTGTACTGTGAAAAATAAGTGAGTTAGAACAATTTGAAAAACACTGAACTCAACATGAGACAGAAATGATTTTTCCAATAGAAGTCTATTGACAGAAATCCCTGACATCATCCCAAACAGGTTCCTGTCATTTCACTTTAAAAAGAGCTAGATCTTCAAACCCTGGTTTGTTTGAATTCTCACAACCATGGCAACATTTGTGGAAAAGATTGTTTGTCTACTATTTATGGTTTTGCCGTGAGGACGAGTTATTGAGACATTTTTCAGCTTAATTTTTTCTTCTCTCGTGCTCTAGCGATGACATCACCCACTGATAAAAAGTCAGATTTTGGTCTTTTCAGGGTGGATTTACTGAGTTCTCTATCGACAACCGTAAATCACACCCTCATGACAATCACATCCTAAAGACACCACAAAAATGACTGTGTTTGAAAGTTTAAATGAAGTCTGTGCCACAAAGTATGAAGAAGCAGGAGTGTTTTTGTCTGTCCCATTAAGAATGAATGGAGTTTTATTTGGTATAATAATGCGAAATCTGTACGACATATCGGAATTATGAGACCACGTGTAATCTCTGGGACAATCTGACAAATTTTCCCTATTTACTGTAAAACACCACAGTGTATTGTTTGGGAGTTATAGCCACGTGGCCTAATTCATTTCACATGGACATTTTTGACTTTTTTTTGTTTTTTTACATTTTATGCTAAATGTGTGCATTGGAATGTCAAACGTAACATTTTTTGCTCCATTTACAGCGGTGCTGGGTGCATTTTTTTCCCAAAGTTTTTTTGTATCAGAGTAATTCTAATAAATAGGATGAACAATAATTATAATTCCACTCTTCCTACATTATATTCAAACACACAGGGAATAAGTTGGGAACATCCAGATCCAAACCTTGGCAGACTGAACTCTGCACTCACAGTGATCCAGTTCATAGATCAGAAATCTGGAATGGGCTTCCAAATGACATCATGACCTTTGACCTTAGGTCATTCAAACATTAGGGACACAGAAAACAGCAGAAGCAAAAACTTGTTTTCTTTTTCAGTTCCAGTGCTCTTCCAGAACTTTCTACAGACACTCACCTGTTTTACCCCAACAAAGACTCACTGGACCAGGGAGGACCCGGGTACCAATACCAGGACACGGAGCTCTAGACCCACAGGGACTCACTTGGACCCAGCTGGATCCTCATAT
Source organism: Siphamia tubifer (assembly GCA_020466265.1). NCBI lineage: Eukaryota > Metazoa > Chordata > Actinopteri > Kurtiformes > Apogonidae > Siphamia > Siphamia tubifer. The sequence continues at coordinate 2,356,977 of JAIVEL010000024.1, forward strand.
CATTCCATTCCACTATGACACAAATGGGTTCTTCTGTCGTTTTTCTTGGGGGGGGGGGGGGGTTGGAACAGGAGGTTTTGTTTTCACTGGAGTCTGTCTGTCTGTCTGTCTGTCTGTTAGTCTGTCTGTTAGTCTGTCTGTTAGTCTGTTAGTCTGTCTGTTAGTCTGTTAGCAACATTACTCAAAAAGTTATTGATGGATTTAGAGAACATGTTCAGAATGTGTTGTTGGTGTCACAAGAAACAAATGATTAAATGTTGGTGTTGATCCAGGATCTGTTCTAGGTATCTGTTCTAGGTATCTGTTCTAGGTATCTGTTCTAGGTATCTGTTCTAGGTATCTGTTCTAGGTATCTGTTCTAGGTATCTGTTCTAGGTATCTATAACTTTGAGTAATGAGACAGACGGACACCTGGCTAGCTATTTATCCAGAGGGGGGAGGTCTGCCTTGGCGGAGGTTGCGCTCTCAGTTCTTTTCTTGTTTTATCACTGACTCTGATCAGGAAACAGTTTTTTTCTCTCTATGCAAATTAGCATTTTATTCACAAAGTTTGATTTTAGCAAAAACCTAAGAAACACTTTCTTAACTTTATATCCTGTATCACCCTGTGATGTCATCATTTCACCCTGTGACATCATAGGGTATTAAAAACCCTCCTTCCTCCTTTTGTATTTGCCAGTTTCACACTACAAAGGTTGGATATATATATATTTTTTAAAATGACATAAATATATATAAGTATATAAATACTCCTGACTACTGTGTATAAATACACACATATACTCTGTCTGTCTTTGCAGTTTCCTGTATGACAATGCCTGTGTATAAAGTATATATATATATATATATATATATATATATATATATATATGTATGTATTTATCTAAACAGATTTATTCTAAATCTATTTAACACTGTTTTAAAGAAGTGCCTTTTGTTTTCAGTTCCAGAAGGTTTTTATTTTTATTTTTCCAATGCTCGTGTTCAGCTGCAGTTTGTAATAAACATCTAATATATAACAAGTTTTTCCATTTCATAATAAACTATACTATTTATTTATCATAGACAAACCCAAAGAATGAACTGTATCAGTACAAAGGTTAGCTTTAACCACCATGGCTAATGTCCTGCTGCTGTCGTCCCCGTCCTGATGATGATAAACCCTAAAACAAACGAAACATTACAACTAGTCCTGTGAAAATGAACACTAACTTACAACTAGTCCTGTGAAAATGAACACTAACTTACAACTAGTCCTGTGAAAATGAACACTAACTTACAACTAGTCCTGTGAAAATGAACACTAACTTACAACTAGTCATGTGAAAATGAACACTAACTTACAACTAGTCATGTGAAAATGAACACTAACTTACAACTAGTCCTGTGAAAATGAACACTAACTTACAACTAGTCATGTGAAAATGAACACTAACTTACAACTAGTCATGTGAAAATGAACACTAACTTACAACTAGTCATGTGAAAATGAACACTAACTTACAACTAGTCCTGTGAAAATGAACACTAACTTACAACTAGTCCTGTGAAAATGAACACTAACTTACAACTAGTCATGTGAAAATGAACACTAACTTACAACTAGTCCTGTGAAAATGAACACTAACTTACAACTAGTCCTGTGAAAATGAACACTAACTTACAACTAGTCCTGTGAAAATGAACACTAACTTACAACTAGTCCTGTGAAAATGAACACTAACTTACAACTAGTCCTGTGAAAATGAACACTAACTTACAACTAGTCCTGTGAAAATGAACACTAACTTACAGACTAAGGCAGGATTTTAGAAAATGTTTTTATTGAAAGTCCTGAAGTCATTTCATGTTGTTTGTCATATCGTAGTTTAGGGGTTTTTTGAAGGGTGTTGAATTCAAATCTTTATGCTGGGCTCAAAAATGTCCCATAATGCCTCAAAATGGACAAAACCATCATGGCCGCCACAGCCAGGTCCAAATCTAATGAATGAGTTAAAAACAAGAATGTAATGTTAGGTTTTCATAGATGGAAAAAGTCCAAATGGCCATATTGGATTAGTCCATTTTGAGACATTATGGGACATTTTTGAGGCGAGCATACAGAAGATTTGAATTCAAAACCCCTAAAATAATGAATGACAAACATTAACATGAAATGACTTCAGGGTTAAACTGTTTTAAAAACTGACTCTGTCATCTGATTAAATATTTGATTTTATTACAATTTAATGACGACTTTTTGACAGTTGTTTAGTTTAAACTGTTGAAGGTGTTGAATAAAGATGTTAATGTCATATATTCATATTTTTCCAGATGTTTTGGATCATTTATCACAAGTATTTCCAAAATTGTTGAAGAGTTTTTTCAATATGTTTTGGATGTTTCATCACTTGTTTTGCGTTTCACTGGATTTTGGCAAATTTTCTAGATTTTTAATGGAAAAAAATATTGCAAACTGTGGGGGGACAATTTTTTTTTTATAAAATTACATTTTAAAAAGGTTTGTTATATTTTGGATGTTTATGAAATGTGGCTCAAAAATCGTACATTGACATTTGAATTAATTCCTCTGCTGCTGTCAACTTTAAAGGGAAACCAGGGAATGACTGACACCAGGACCTTAAAGCTCGTTGTTCCCTTTGTGTCCAGTTCTGCACATGCTCACTGAGGAACAAACACCTTTCTGTTATTTCAAACTAAAGTGTCAGTTTGGTCATTTTTTGTTTTAGTTTTTTGCTGGATTTAAGATTTAATTAAAAATTATTATTTGTTTTTCTTTAATCGAGGTTTTATTTTCAGGGGTTGTTTTTTTTTGTCTATTCAGTTTATTTTTCTTTATTCAAGCTTTTATTTTGAAAACACTGTTGTGTTAAATTGTGTTTTCTTGCCGATTCAAAATAAAATGTTCTCATTCTAAAAGTGACTGTTTGTGTTTTCACACTTTACTCTCTTCATATGTAATGGTTCAAATCACTGACTGAAGCCAAATGCACGACTCACACGAGCAATGACAGTTTAACAAAAGTTTATTTATAGAAAAATAATCAGCTGGTTCTGGTGTGTTCCGCTTCTTTAGGAATCTTCCCCTCCATGTGTATGACTGAGGTACAACACAAACACAAAGAAAAGTCAAAAACACACAATGAAAATGTGTCCAAGGGAAAAGACTAAAGACAAAGTGTTAATGCAGTACAGGTGAAAGGTGAGTGTCCAAAACAGTCATGAAATAGGGAAGTGTAAAAAGCACAGAGACAAAACAAGGTCAAAACAAGACGCTATGAAATGCTTATGAGTTCAGTGGCCAATAGAGGACACCCCTCTTCAGCAAAAATTGTTTCCTGCTCATCCCTTCTGTGTCACTGGGGCGATAGAAAAGTGGCCTTGCCAGTGCGGTAGAGGAGCCGATGTCCGACAAGAGGTTCAACATTGCAACAAAAATGCCCCTGTCCTTAGACCCTGCCCCTGTCCTTAGACCCTGCCCCTGTCCTTAGACCCTGCCCCTGTCCTTAGACCCTCCCCCTGTCCTTAGACCCTGCCCCTGTCCTTAGACCCTGCCCCTGTCCTTAGACCCTCCCCCTGTCCTTAGACCCTGCCCCTGTCCTTAGACCCTGCCCCTGTCCTTAGACCCTGCCCCTGTCCTTAGACCCTGCCCCTGTCCTTAGACCCTGCCCCTGTCCTTAGACCCTGCCCCTGTCCTTAGACCCTGCCCCTGTCCTTAGACCCTGCCCCTGTCCTTAGACCCTCCCACTGTCCTTAGACCCTGCCCCTGTCCTTAGACCCTGCCCCTGTCCTTAGACCCTGCCCCTGTCCTTAGACCCTGCCCCTGTCCTTAGACCCTCCCACTGTCCTTAGACCCTGCCCCTGTCCTTAGACCCTCCCACTGTCCTTAGACCCTGCCCCTGTCCTTAGACCCTGCCACTGTCCTTAGACCCTCCCACTGTCCTTAGACCCTGCCCCTGTCCTTAGACCCTCCCACTGTCCTTAGACCCTGCCCCTGTCCTTAGACCCTCCCACTGTCCTTAGACCCTGCCCCTGTCCTTAGACCCTGCCCCTGTCCTTAGACCCTCCCACTGTCCTTAGACCCTCCCACTGTCCTTAGACCCTGCCCCTGTCCTTAGACCCTGCCCCTGTCCTTAGACCCTGCCCCTGTCCTTAGACCCTCCCACTGTCCTTAGACCCTGCCCCTGTCCTTAGACCCTCCCACTGTCCTTAGACCCTCCCACTGTCCTTAGACCCTGCCCCTGTCCTTAGACCCTGCCACTGTCCTTAGACCCTGCCCCTGTCCTTAGACCCTGCCCCTGTCCTTAGACCCTCCCCCTGTCCTTAGACCCTCCTTCTCAGGAGAAAAAACTTCCAAACCCAGTGGGAAAAAGAAGAAATCTTGAGGAGAACCACATTGAAGGACAGATCCACTCCCATGGACGGACAGACTATAGATGAACGTCCATTTATAAATGAAGGAGGGGGGGGCTGGTCCATCCACCAGACAAGCGAGGGAGGAGGTTTGGGGTCACAGGTCAGCACAGGCGAGTCACCGCAGATCCTGACATCCATGGCTCCCCCTGAGAGTTTGGCGGTTCACGTCCCAGCTCTGGCTGTCCACATGTTGAAGTGTCCTTGAGCAAGACACTGAACCCTCACTTAGTCTCCCAGTAGGACTGACCTTAGACCTTAGAAACCTACTGGTGTATGAATGTGTGTGAATGTAAAGCACTTTGAGCACCATGAAGGTGGAAAAGAACTATAGAAGTGCAGAACATTTATGTAAGATAAGTTATAAAAATGACAAAAACAGATGAGAGAGAAAGAAAGAACTCAGTGTCTGTACTTCCTCCATCATATTCTATCTCCTAGTGCAGCTTAGACTGAACTGTGACTTCAGTCTGTTTTTAACTAACCTGACCATAGCCTTTTTCAAACAGGAATGTTTTCAACTTAATTTTAAATGTAGAGACTGTGTCGGCGTCTTTAATATTAAAGGGAAGATGATTCCATAAGACAGTAACCATGGTAACTAAAGGCTCTAGCTCCTACTGTACTTTTAGAAACCCTAGGAACTTTCAATAAACCTGCATTCTGAGAACGAAGGGTTCTATTGGGCTGGTACGGAACCAGACTTCAGTTTTTTCAGGGTTCAATAAAAGATAATTGTCACTCATCCAAGTCTTTATGTCTTGGACACATGTACTTAGTTTATCTATTTGTCTGGTCTGATCAGGTTTAATCGATAAATATAGCTGTGTGTCATCTGCATAACAATGAAAATTAATGCCATGATTTGTAATGATGTTACCTAAAGGGAGCATATATAGTGTAAACAAAATAGGCCCAAGGACTGACCCTTGAGGAACGCCATAATTAACTCTGGAGGACTGCGATGATTGTTGATTAACATTAACAAATTGGTAGCGATTAGATAAATATGATTTAAAGCAGCAGAGGGCTGCTCCTCTAATACCTATATCATATTCTAATCTGTGCACTAAGATACTGTGGTCAATGGTGTCAAAGGCTGCACTAAGGTCTAATAACACCAGGACCCATATTAATCCAGGTGATGATGTGGAAGACATGATAATAGATATGACATCAGTTTGGTCTACAGTGGTGAAATTATTTAGTGTTACAGAGGGATTTATTAAAGGGCCTAGGTTTGAAACCACTGCTTTTTCTGATCTAATGTTTGGGAGAAATGTGTCTATTTTGTCTCTAATAGTTGATATTTTATTGTTAAAGAACTGCAGGAAATCATCAGAACGGAGCGTGGATGGAATAACTGGTTCCACGGAGGTGTGTCTGTTTGTCAGTCTGGCTACAGTACTGAACAGGAATCTAGGATTATTCTGGTTTTCTTCTATTATGGATGAGTAATATCTAGTTTTGGCTGTACGCAAAGATGGATTATACTTTATTAAGATATTTTTACAGCCATTGAAAGAATCTTCTAAGTTGGATCGCCTCCATTGCCTCTAATTTAGGTGTTGTTTGTTTAATGGAGCGAGTGTCAGCGTTGTACCATGGGGAGGTTCATCTAACCTTAGTAGTTTTTAACTTGAGGGGGGCAACTATATCTAACGTAGTTTTTAATGTGAGCATGGTACTATCGACTAACTCATCACTTATACTGGGACTAAATGTGTCCTTTACATAATCACATGACATAGACACAAATAGTGACTGAATTAACTCTTTGTACTTTGAGACAGCACGGTCACATAGTATCCTTTTCATTTGTGTTTTAATCACTGAGGTGGAAATATCCTCAAGCATAAACTGAAAGCTCATTAAAAAGTCATCTGAGAGTATGGGATTATGGGTAAAAACAACCAGGTCACTCATTTCAACAGCAAATGTTCAGATCAGATGGAGGGTGTGTCTGTGAATGTGGGTTGGTTTATGAACATTTTGGATAAAGCCTAATCCGTCTAGTAGGTCACTAAATGCATTACTAAGAGAGTCAGTGTTGTTGTCAACATGTATGTTCAAATCACCAACTATTATAATCCTATCCCAGTTCAACACTACACTGGATAGAAAGTCAGAGACTGATGAGATCCAAACTGTGAATAAGGACCAGGAGGGACATAAACTAGGACAAAAAGGACTGGTTTTTGGTTTCTGCAGTTGGGGAAAGTAATGGATAAAAGTAGACTTTCAAAGGAGTGGTAAGTGGGATTAATTTTAGGATTAATTTTAGGGCTAAGACCTAAACTGGAGTGAGATATTACTGCCACTCCTCCACCACCACCACTGGTTCTGGCTGTGTGATAGTTCACCTGGATTCATTTAATGGGACATATTCATCCTGCTGAAGCCAGGTTTGAGTCACAGCTAAAATATCAATCTATTGATCACTGATTAGATCATTGATTCATAGAGATTTGGAAGAAATTGACCTAATATTGATCAGTCCACATTGGATATAATTGTTAGATGTTCTTTTAATCTGATTATTACTTCAAACTATTTTTATTAAATTGTTTGATCTGACTCCTATTGGTTTAATAATATTAGGTTTATTATTAACTACACAGTGTTTATTATTAACTACACAGTGTTTATTATTAACTACACAGTGTTTATTATTAACTACACAGTGTTTATTATTAACTACACAGTGTTTATTATTAACTACACAGTGTTTATTATTAACTACACAGTGTTTATTAGTAACTACACAGTGTTTATTATTAACTACACAGTGTTTATTATTAACTACACAGTGTTTATTATTAACTACACAGTGTTTATTATTAACTACACAGTGTTTATTATTAACTACACAGTGTTTATTATTAACTACACAGTGTTTATTATTAACTACACAGGGGATAGACACAGTTTTTCTATTATTTACTACATGCTGGGTTTGTGACAGCTCAGAGTGAAGTTGATGATGCACACAGAAGTGTTTTACTCTACGACTCTGCGCCTGGGCCCACACTCTGAATTGTCATATTGACAGGTTAAATTTAGAACCCACATTTTGTGCTCAGAGAGAGGAACCTTCCCCAGTGGGATGTATGCTATCTCTGCCAATGAGCCCAGGCTTTCCCCAGAACGTACGCCACTTATCTATGAAAACTACATGGTTTTCTGAGCACCATCTAGACAACCAGCGGTTAAATGATGACAACCTAGAGGACATCTGTGTATATATATATATATATATATATATATATATATATATATATATATATATATATATATATATACTGGATAGCTTAGTGGTCTACACCACTGACTTTGGCTATACATGCCTATACCTCACGATGAGCCATACAATAAATAGAGTCATACCGGCTCGGACGGCGCCCGGGACAACAAGGTCCTAGTCAGGGGTTGAGGAACCAGGACACCCTGATGTTAAATTGGCTACTGGAACAAGACATTCATGGAGCAGGGCAGAGAACATGGTACTGATGGAGTGTTACTACGGGAGTAACCCCAGTGAGAGAGGGTACATGCAGAGGATGTGGGACAAATGGTTGCTTCGAAACCCCACATCCTCACTGACTAAGAAACAGCTCCTAGCTCAGTGTTCGAATATCCGCAATAAGAGGTTGCTATCACAGCTAGAGATTGATGAGGTACAGCGTTGTACCTCATCCACGGTACAAAGATGCTACGGCAAGGGGGAGCCAGGACGACAGGTCAGCTTGGGCGTGGTTTCACCACCAAATATCGAGATTGGGTACCAAGCCCCAGAAATACTAAACACAAGGGCAGCTGACCTGAGAAAGAGAATCATGAAATCCTGGGGGAACACAACTACCTGCTTGCCAAGGCTAAAGAACAAAGTACCAGACCAGTCTCTACTGGAGGACCTGAACACTGCACTGCAAACTGTCCCTACCACTACCATCACTGAGACCAATCAGCTGATGTACGCAGCAGCAACCGTGATCCTAGAGATGCTTGGCTACAAGATGAACAGCCAGAGCAGCCAGAAGGTTGCCCCATGGAGGAGAAGGCTAGAGGCAAAGATCATGGCAGCACGGAGAGAAGTCAGTGTTCTAACAGAACTAAGCAGAGGTGTGAATCTGAGGAAAGAACTACCCAAGAAATACAACAAACTGTCCACAGCTGAGGCACTGGAAACTGCTAAGCAAAGGCTCACAGCACTAGCTACCCGCCTAAAGAGATACACAAGAGAGGTAGAGGCCAGGAGAATAAACCAGGTGTTCTCCACCAACCCAGCTAAGGTCTACTCTCAATGGCAGGGGGACAAGGTGACAACGGACGACTAAGATGAGTAGGCACATGGAGCAATACATGAGCAGAGCACAGAAAGGAATAGGCAACAACACCAGGGGAGCCAAACACCAGCTACTGGTTGACAGGGCAATTGCCCGAGATTGCAAGACGAGGAACACCAACCTGTGCACTGCCTGGATTGATTACAAGAAAGCCTATGACTCAATGCCACATACATGGATACTGGAATGCTTAAAACTGTATAACATCAACAGGACACTAAGAGAGTTCATCCAGAACTCAATGAGGCTGTGGAAGACAACTCTGGAGGCCAACTCAAAGCCAATTGCACAGGTGAACATCAGATGCGGCATTTACCAAGGAGATGCTCTGTCCCCCCTGCTGTTCTGCATAGGCCTAAACCCCCTCAGCCAGATCATCTCAAAGAGTGGCTTCGGATACCAGTTCCGAAGTGGAACATCCATCAACCACCTCCTCTACATGGATGACATCAAGCTGTATGCCAAGAATGAGCGTGACATTGATTCCCTAATTCACCTCACCCGGATCTACAGCAAAGACATTGGGATGTCATTCGGACTAGATAAATGTGGGCGGATGATATCTAGAAGAGGAAAGGTGATCACAACTGAAGGGTTGACCTACCTGAAGGGAATATCACAGATGTGCAGGAAAGTTACAAATACCTAGGGATCCCACAGACAAATGGTAATCATGAGGAGGCAGCTGGGAAGTCAGCCACAGCCAAATACCTACAGAGGGTAAGACAGGTCCTGAAAAGTCAGCTGAACGGCAAAAATAAGATCCAGGCCATTAACACCTATGCCCTGCCAGTAATCAGATACCCAGCTGGGATAATATCCTGGACACTGGAAGAGATACAAGCCACTGATATCAAGACAAGGAAACTCACAGCAGGGTGTAAGATGGTGGCAGGTAAGGCATACATGGAGAGACATAACCAGGTAGAGGACATACTGTACAGGAACATCTGTAAAGAATATGGACTGGAGGTCCCAGGGTCAAGATGGGAGAACCCCCCAAAGGTGACAGAGAACAAACAGGCCAAGATCCTGTGGGACTTCCAGATCCAGACTGACAAGATGGTGATGGCCAATCAGCCTGACATAGTGGTGGTGGATAAACATGAGAAGACAGTGGTGGTGATAGATGTAGCAGTCCCCAGTGATAGCAACATGAGAAAGAAAGAACATGAGAAGAGAAGAGAAATACCAAGGACTGAAAGAGGAGTTAGAGAAAATGTGGAGTGTGAAGGCAACAGTGGTACCAGTAGTGATGGGGGCACTAGGGGCAGTGACCCCCAAGCTGGGACAATGTCTCCAGCAGATACCAGGAACAACATCAGAGATCTGTGTCCAAAAGAGAACATTGTTAGGAACAGCTAAGATCCTGCACAGAACCCTCAGGCTCCCAGACCTCTGGTAGAGGACCCGAGTCTGAAGGAGACACCGCCCAGGTGGGGTGAGAGGAACATTTTTATATATATATATATATATATATATATATATATATATGTATATGATGTCAGTTTAACAGTTTAATGAGATAATTTTTTACATCTTTTATGTCTGTACATATGTAAACATGTACGTAGTCTAGTGTACGAACAATTTTACGAAAAGTTAATCTGATTATGGTGCAAAATCTGAAGAAAATATAAACACTTCGTATCTGGTTCCATTTATGAGACTTTTATTGTGAAGAAAATATTAACATGTCCAGTGTTTCCTGTTGAACATTGACATGTCCAGTGTGTTCTGGTCCTGGGTTAGTCTTAGTCCTGGTCCAGTCCGGGTCACTCATCGTCCTTCCTCCACAGGACGCGTCTCAGACTTTAATTTAACAAACTCTTTGGCCACTTCGTCGTTGTTCCTCTGCGACAGGATGCGTATCACTGTCAGTCCGGTTTGGTCGGTGTGGACTCGTGGACCCAGAGGACACCACACCACGCAGCTCTTACGGTCAGCCACATCACGCAGCTGGACCACAGCCATGCCCACCACCCGGTCCGCCCGACCGAAGCAGTAGTCTTTGACCATCAGCTGGAGTTCGTAGCAGTCGGTGGATTCTTTACCTAGAACACTAGAATGATTAGAAGAACACGACTGTCAACACAAACACTAGAACAGTCAGAAGAACACAACATCAACCCAAACTCATATAGTGCGGGTATAGAGAAGAGGAAAAACTCACAACTGGAAGGACTCATTGAACTTTGCCGTCCAACTGTTGTTCTTGGACTTGGTGGTAAACTTGCGTTTCTTGTCGGAGAGGAACGGGCCAACCATCGAGACTTCAACGAAAGGTCGGAACATTCCTGACGTCTGCCACTTCATATCATTGACAGCGATAACTAGACAGGCAGACAAACAGACAGGTAGACAGACAGGTTCAGTGAGGTAAAAATGATGAGATAAAAAGTGGACTTTTTTAGTTAGTCTTTCTGTGTTCTCTTTATATTTTGTCTTTGTTGGTGTCCTGGGCTTTTATTTTATAATGTGGGTCTGTGTGCACATTGTCTAGTTTTGCTTCCTGCCCCCAGTGTTGTTTTTCCCACCTGTGTGATTGTGTCCACCTGTTCCTCTTCCCTATGTAAGTGCGGTGTGTGTGTTCGTTGCACCCAGATGAGCGTTCTTACTCCTGTGTCTTGGCATTTCTGTGCTAGGAATGTGACTTTTGGTCCAAAACACTATTTGAAATTTGCTACAAACTATTCAAATATTATTCGAAACTCGAGCGTGTCACACGGAAAATATAAGTTTCGTATTTTTCCATCTACCACTCAGCCACTGATCCTAGGCCTTCCATGACTGTCAAAAAAATAACCCACGGGTTGATTGGAGCTCACGACAAATTTTGGATTGGGGCTCGGTTTGTCAGACAACCTGTTTTTCTGCTCATAAACCTAACCTTTCAACAGACACAGACAATAGCACAGCTATTATCACCACTACTGAAATTCCAGATCCAGACCCAGTTTTTCCTGCATTGGACAAGGTTCCTTCATGTTATTGCAATCTAAAACAAGTTTTCAATAAAGCCAAAGTCACTAAACTCACACCTCACAGACCAAACGATTGCACCATCAATCTTCGCCCAGGCTCCACCCCTTCTAGGCAAAGGTTAATCCCCCTGTCCGGTCCTGAAATGAAGACCATGACGAATACAAGGAGGATAGTTGGTGGTGAATTGGTGTCATTGGTGCTATCTATGTGTCAGATGGATGAGGAGAGGCATTTTCACTATTTTAGGATGACTGCTGATACCTTCCACCATCTCCTAAGGTATAAACTTTAAGCTATAAACATTTAAAGCTTTTTTGCTAAGGTTTTGGAAGGTGAAGATAGTACTAAATGGCCCACACCTGCCTCCAGAATCCATGTATCATCCATTTTTCAAAATAAAACCAAAAATAAGACAATGAAAAAACAACTCATTTCTTCATTATTTGTTTCCAAAACCAAAAGGAAAAATAAATGGTAAATGTTCTGCGCTTATATAGTTCTTTTCCACCTTCATGGTTCAAAGCTCTTTACATTAGCTTCACATTCACCCATTCACACACACATTCATACACCAGTAGGTTTCTAAGGTCAAAGGTCAGTCCTACTGGGGGCCTAAGTCAGGGTTCAGTGTCTTGCCCAAGGACACTTCAACATGTGGACAGCCAGAGCTGGGACGTGAACCGCCAACCTCTCAGTCATTGGGCGACCCACTCTACCAACTGAGCCACAGCTTTAACCTTTGACCCTAATGACCCACTTTACCAACTGAGCCACAGTTTTAACCTTTGACCCTAACGACCCACTTTACTAACTGAGCCACAGTCATGCATTTTTTCAGTTTTCCTAAAATCGGGAGTTGTTAGACATCAAAGTGTAGCGACATTAACTGGAGGACAATTTTTAGTATGGACTGACCACAAGAACTTGGAATACCTAAAGACAGCATGAATCCTCGACAGGCCAGGTGATTGTGTCATGGTTATGTGTCTCTGTGTATGTTGTCTCTCTTCTGTTTGGTCCGTTTTTCCTGCTCTGTTTTCCTGTGTCACTGTCACCTTTGTCCTAATTCTTATTGCTGTCACCTGTGAGTGATCAGGGGTCTGTATATAAGCCTGCTCTGTGTGTCTGTCCTTTGCCAGATCATTTTTGCCAGTCAATTCAATTCAATTCAATTTTATTTATAAAGCCCTAAATCACAACAAAGTCATCTCAAAGGGCTTTAGAAAAACACAATCAACTACAGAGATACATGAAAAAGTTCCAAGCATCCCCTGTCCTTAGACCCTCCCCCTGTCCTTAGACCCTCCTTCTCGGCAAGAAAAAACTTCCAAACCCAGTGGGAAAAATAAGAAATCTCGAGGAGAACCACATTGAAGGACAGATCCACTCCCATGGACGGACAGACTATAGATGAACGTCCATTTATAAATGAAGGGGGGGGGGCTGGTCCAGACAGGCAGGGGCAGTGGTCCGGGGTCACAGGTCAGCACAGGCGAGATACTGCAGATCCTGTCGTCCATGGCTCCCGTGCAGACACTGTCAGGAGAGCCACCACTCCCCCCAGGGGGGGGAGGGGGGAAAGGGGACACCAGGTGACTAGTCATGAACAGACTTGGTATGAAAGATAGGTTATAAAAATGACAGAAACAGATGTGAGAGAGAGAAAGAGAAGAAAGAAAGAACTCAGTGTCTGTACTTCCCCCAGCATTCTAACTCCTAGGGCAGCCTAGACTGAACTGTGACTCATACACCACATAATTTTTTAACTAACCTGACCATAGTCTTTCTCAAACAGGAATGTTTTAAGCCTAATTTTAAATGTAGAGACTGTGTCGGCATCTTTAATATTAAAGGGAAGATGATTCCAGTCAAGACCTTCCAGCATGTTATTTTGTCTGTTTTACCTGTGTTCCGTTCCTGACCTAGTTCTGCCTGCCTCCGACCTCGACCCTACTTCCATCTGACTACGCTACTGTCTCTGATTCCTGGATCTGAGCCTCTGCCTGTCCCCGACCACGCTCCCGAACTCTGACCACACTCCAGCCCACTTCCCTGGTAATCGACCCACGCTCCCGTACTCTGACCACACACTCCGCCTCCTGTTTCTGACTCCCCGACATCGAACCCTTGTCTTCCCCTTGAGCATTATTCCTTTGAACATTGTTTTATTTCAATGTTTATTAAACAGAAGACTGAACTGTATTTTTTGTGCAGTCTGCATTTGGGTCTGATCTCAGAACGTCTCAGGTTGCTGATTTTTACTAGATTCAACTTTATAATATAAAGCACTTACACCAATCATGATGAAGTGCTTCGAGAGGCTGGTAAAAGATCACATGGTCTCTAGTCTCCCATCAACATTTGACCCGTACCAGTTTGCTTATCGCCGCAACCGCTCCACAGAGGATGCCATCTCCTCCACAATCCACCGGAGCCTGGAGCATCTGGAAGGGAACAACACGCACGTGCGGATGCTGTTCCTGGACTTTAGCTCCGCATTCAATACCATCATTCCACAGCACATGATAAGCAAACTGTCCCCCCTTGGATATAATACCCACCTCTGCAACTGGCTGCTTGACTTCCTCACCAACAGGCCTCAGTATGTACGGGTGGGAAACAACGTCTCCAGTGTCATCTCCCTGAGCACCGGCTCCCCTCAGGGCTGTGTCCTGAGTCCGCTGCTGTTCACTTTGAAGACACATGACTGCCACGCCAGGTCCACTACAAACCACATTGTGAAGTACGCAGACGACACAACAGTAGTGGGCCTCATCACAAACAATGATGAGCGGGCCTACAGAGAGGAGGTGAAACACCTGGCAGCCTGGTGCAACACCAACAACCTCATCCTGAACGTCTCCAAAACAAAAGAGATCATCGTGGACTTCAGGAAGAATCGGCCCAGCCACACCCCTCTCACCATCAACAACGCAGCAGTGGAGGTCGTCAGCAGCACCAGGTTCCTGGGAGTCCAGATAACAGACTCTCTAACCTGGTCCAAACACACTGGCAGTCTGGTAAAGAAGGCCCAGCAGCGCATGCACTTTCTTCGCCGGATGAGGAGAGTGCAACTACCCACCCCCATCCTCACCACCTTCTACAGAGGTACTATAGAGAGCATCCTGAGCAGCTGCATCTCAGTCTGGTCAGCAGCCTGTAGTGCCTCGGACTGGAAATCTCTACAGAGGGTGGTGAGGACAGCGGAGAAAATCATCGGGACTCCACTTCCTCCTCTCCAGGACATTGCAAAGAATCGCTGCCTGACCAGGGCCCACAACATCATCAGTGACCCCTCCCACCCACATCATGGCCTCTTCTCTCTGCTGAAGTCTGGCAGGAGATTCCGCAGCATGCGGTGCAGAACCACCAGACTCACAAACAGTTTCTTCCCACATGCCATAAGACTGCTTAATGCCAGATGACCACTTCCCCTCCCTCCTCCACTCATACACACACTCAGGACTATTGTGCAATATATTATATCAAGTGCAATCCATAGAAACTGTAATTTATTACTATTTATTACTTTAACAACTGTGCAATAATAGCTCTATAGCTATATACATCCCGACTGTCCTCTCTTCTTTAAGGTTTCTGTACGGTGTATTTATTGTGTATATATTTTTACAGTTATATATAATTTTTTTTAACTTTTGATTTAGTCGGAAATACCTGCTGTGCTTGAGTCATTGAAACGAAATTTCGTTTGTGATGAAAATCTAAGTCTCTCTCTCTCTCTCTCTCTCTCTCTCTCTCTAATTCAGACCCGGGTCCATAAATGTCAAACTTGTCCAGGTTATTTCTTCCAGGTCAACCCGTGGAGATCATTCTTTCAAGAACCTGCAGGGTTGGAGCATCTAGTACGGGAGGCCACCAGGACCACAGGTAGGCCACCAGGACCACAGGTAGGCCACCGGGAACACAGGTAGCCCTTCTAACATTCCACCAGGAAATTAAGAGGGGTTATTCACTGGACCCATGCCTCCAAGTCCACCTGTCACCCAGGAAACCTTCAGACCCTGAGCATCATCCAGAGACGGTTCTGGTTGTCCAAGATGCAAAAGGGCATTTCTGAGTATGTGGCGGCCTGCACCACCTGTGTGACCAGTAAGACATCCAGATTACTGCCTACAGGGTTATTAATGCCCCTTATGGTACCCATATCGCCCTGGTCACATATTTCTGTCGATTTCGTCACTGGATTTCCACCATCACTGGATAAAACTACAGTACGATACTATAACAGCCTTGGCAGACCTCCTGGGAGGGTGGGGGGTCTGTGTTCTTTCATTCGGGGGTGTATGAAGTGGTTCTCACCTCTAACATTAACCTTTCGCTCTTTTCCCAGTAACATGTCGATCTGCAGCACGGCTTCACCCATGGGCTTCTCTAACCCTGAACCTGCACCAACAACACAAACACAAGTATTAACTGTCAATAATGTAATATATATGTTAAAAACAAATACAAATACATCAAACGAAAAGAAACACGAATTAATTAATTAATTAAAAAAACACCAGGGCTATCATGATGTGTATCTCTGGGAGTACATGTAGGTACTGCAGGGGGTACGTGAGGCTTTTCAAAAATATAAAAAATAAATATTTTGTAAAAAAGTTTGATTAAATATATACGTGTGTTCATGGAGTTCAAACATAAGGATGTCCATCAGTGCACTTGGTACCAGGACACACCAGGTCGCTGGTCGATAATCGAATTTGTAGTCATGTCATCAGACTGTCATCTGTCTGTCTGTAGACTGTCATCTGTCTGTCTGTAGACTGTCATCTGTCTGTCTGTAGACTGTCATCAGTCTGTCTGTAGACTGTCATCCGTCTGTCTGTAGACTGTCATCAGTCTGTCTGTAGACTGTCATCCATCTGTCAGTAGACTGTCATCTGTCTGTCTGTAGACTGTCATCAGTCTGTCTGTAGACTGTCATCCGTCTGTCTGTAGACTGTCATCAGTCTGTCTGTAGACTGTCATCAGTCTGTCAGTAGACTGTCATCAGTCTGTCTGTAGACTGTCATCAGTCTGTCTGTAGACTGTCATCCGTCTGTCAGTAGACTGTCATCAGTCTGTCAGTAGACTGTCATCCGTCTGTCAGTAGACTGTCATCCGTCTGTCAGTAGACTGTCATCAGTCTGTCTGTAGACTGTCATCAGTCTGTCAGTAGACTGTCGTCAGTCTGTCTGTAGACTGTCATCCATCTGTCTGTAGACTGTCATCAGTCTGTCTGTAGACTGTTATCAATCTGTCTGTAGACTGTCATCTGTCTGTCTGTAGACTGTCATCCGTCTGTCTGTAGACTGTCATCCGTCTGTCTGTAGACTGTCATCCATCTGTCAGTAGACTGTCATCTGTCTGTCTGTAGACTGTCATCAGTCTGTCTGTAGACTGTCATCCGTCTGTCTGTAGACTGTCATCTGTCTGTCTGTAGACTGTCATCAGTCTGTCTGTAGACTGTCATCCATCTGTCAGTAGACTGTCATCTGTCTGTCTGTAGATTGTCATCCGTCTGTCAGTAGACTGTCATCTGTCTGTTTGTAGACTGTCATCTGTCTGTCTGTAGACTGTCACCTGTCTGTCTGTAGACTGTCATCAGTCTGTCTGTAGACTGTCATCCGTCTGTCTGTAGACTGTCATCTGTCTGTCTGTAGACTGTCATCAGTCTGTCTGTAGACTGTCATCTGTCTGTCTGTAGACTGTCATCAGTCTGTCTGTAGACTGTCATCTGTCTGTCTGTAGACTGTCATCCGTCTGTCTGTAGACTGTCATCTGTCTGTCTGTAAACTGTCATCAGTCTGTCTGTAAACTGTCATCAGTCTGTCTGTCTGTAAACTGTCATCAGTCTGTCTGTAGACTGTCGTCTGTCTGTAGACATTCATCTGTTTGTCTGTAGACTGTCATCCATCTGTCTGTAGACTGTCATCTGTCTGTCTGTAAACTGTCATCAGTCTGTCTGTACACTGTCATCAGTCTGTCTGTCTGTAAACTGTCATCAGTCTGTCTGTAGACTGTCATCTGTCTGTCTGTAGACATTCATCTGTTTGTCTGTAGACTGTCATCTGTCTGTCTGTAGACTGTCATCCGTCTGTCTGTAGACTGTCATCAGTCTGTCTGTAGACTGTCATCCGTCTGTCTGTAGACTGTCATCCGTCTGTCTGTAGACTGTCATCCGTCTGTCAGTAGACTGTCATCAGTCTGTCTGTAGACTGTCATCTGTCTGTCTGTAGACTGTCATCTGTCTGTCTGTAGACTGTCACCTGTCTGTAGACTGTCATCAGTCTGTCAGTAGACTGTCATCTGTCTGTCTGTAGACTGTCATCTGTCTGTCTGTAAACTGTCATCAGTCTGTCTGTAGACTGTCATCAGTCTGTCTGTCTGTAAACTGTCATCTGTCTGTCTGTAGACTGTCATCCGTCTGTCAGTAGACTGTCATCCATCTGTCTGTAGACTGTCATCTGTCTGTCTGTAAACTGTCATCAGTCTGTCTGTACACTGTCATCAGTCTGTCTGTCTGTAGACTGTCATCAGTCTATCTGTAGACTGTCAACTGTCTGTCTGTAGACTGTCATCTGTCTGTCTGTAGACTGTCATCAGTCTGTCTGTAGACTGTCATCCATCTGTCTGTAGACTGTCACCTGTCTGTAGACTGTCAACTGTCTGTCTGTAAACTGTCATCAGTCTGTCTGTAGACTGTCATCAGTCTGTCTGTCTGTAAACTGTCATCAGTCTGTCTGTAGACTGTCGTCTGTCTGTAGACATTCATCTGTTTGTCTGTAGACTGTCATCCATCTGTCTGTAGACTGTCATCTGTCTGTCTGTAAACTGTCATCAGTCTGTCTGTACACTGTCATCAGTCTGTCTGTCTGTAAACTGTCATCAGTCTGTCTGTAGACTGTCATCCGTCTGTCTGTAGACTGTCATCCGTCTGTCAGTAGACTGTTATCCGTCTGTCTGTAGACTGTCATCAGTCTGTCTGTAGACTGTCATCCATCTGTCTGTAGACTGTCATCCGTCTGTCAGTAGACTGTCGTCTGTCTGTAGACTGTCATCAGTCTGTCTGTCTGTAGACTGTCATCAGTCTATCTGTAGACTGTCAACTGTCTGTCTGTAGACTGTCATCTGTCTGTAGACTGTCATCTGTCTGTCTGTAGACTGTCACCTGTCTGTAGACTGTCATCAGTCTGTCAGTAGACTGTCATCTGTCTGTCTGTAGACTGTCATCAGTCTGTCTGTAGACTGTCATCCGTCTGTCTGTAGACTGTCATCAGTCTGTCTGTAGACTGTCATCCATCTGTCAGTAGACTGTCATCTGTCTGTCTGTAGACTGTCATCTGTCTGTAGACTGTCATCAGCCTGTCAGTAGACTGTCATCCGTCTGTCTGTAGACTGTCATCCGTCTGTCAGTAGACTGTTATCCGTCTGTCTGTAGACTGTCATCAGTCTGTCTGTAGACTGTCATCCATCTGTCTGTAGACTGTCATCCGTCTGTCAGTAGACTGTCGTCTGTCTGTAGACTGTCATCAGTCTGTCAGTAGACTGTCATCAGTCTGTCTGTAGACTGTCATCCGTCTGTCAGTAGACTGTCATCAGTCTGACTGTAGACTGTCATCCGTCTGTAGACATTCATCTGTTTGTCTGTAGACTGTCATCAGTCTGTCTGTCTGTAGACTGTCATCAGTCTATCTGTAGACTGTCATCAGTCTGTCTGTAGACTGTCATCCATCTGTCTGTAGACTGTCATCTGTCTGTCTGTAGACATTCATCTGTTTGTCTGTAGACTGTCATCTGTCTGTCTGTAGACTGTCATCTGTCTGTCTGTAGACATTCATCTGTTTGTCTGTAGACTGTCATCTGTCTGTCTGTAGACTGTCATTTGTCTGTCTGTAGACTGTCATCCGTCTGTCAGTAGACTGTCATCAGTCTGTCAGTAGACTGTCATCTGTCTGTCTGTAGACTGTCACCTGTCTGTAGACTGTCATCAGTCTGTCAGTAGACTGTCATCTGTCTGTCTGTAGACTGTCATCAGTCTGTCTGTAGACTGTCATCAGTCTGTCAGTAGACTGTCATCAGTCTGTCTGTAGACTGTCATCCGTCTGTCAGTAGACTGTCATCAGTCTGTCTGTAGACTGTCATCTGTCTGTCTGTAGACTGTCACCTGTCTGTCTGTAGACTGTCATCAGTCTGTCTGTAGACTGTCATCCATCTGTCAGTAGACTGTCATCTGTCTGTCTGTAGACTGTCATCTGTCTGTAGACTGTCATCAGCCTGTCAGTAGACTGTCATCCGTCTGTCTGTAGACTGTCATCCGTCTGTCAGTAGACTGTTATCCGTCTGTCTGTAGACTGTCATCAGTCTGTCTGTAGACTGTCATCCATCTGTCTGTAGACTGTCATCCGTCTGTCAGTAGACTGTCGTCTGTCTGTAGACTGTCATCAGTCTGTCAGTAGACTGTCATCAGTCTGTCTGTAGACTGTCATCCGTCTGTCAGTAGACTGTCATCAGTCTGTCTGTAGACTGTCATCCGTCTGTAGACATTCATCTGTTTGTCTGTAGACTGTCATCAGTCTGTCTGTCTGTAGACTGTCATCAGTCTATCTGTAGACTGTCATCAGTCTGTCTGTAGACTGTCATCCATCTGTCTGTAGACTGTCATCTGTCTGTCTGTAGACATTCATCTGTTTGTCTGTAGACTGTCATCTGTCTGTCTGTAGACTGTCATCTGTCTGTCTGTAGACATTCATCTGTTTGTCTGTAGACTGTCATCTGTCTGTCTGTAGACTGTCATTTGTCTGTCTGTAGACTGTCATCCGTCTGTCAGTAGACTGTCATCAGTCTGTCAGTAGACTGTCATCTGTCTGTCTGTAGACTGTCACCTGTCTGTAGACTGTCATCAGTCTGTCAGTAGACTGTCATCAGTCTGTCTGTAGACTGTCATCCGTCTGTCAGTAGACTGTCATCAGTCTGTCTGTAGACTGTCATCTGTCTGTCTGTAGACTGTCACCTGTCTGTCTGTAGACTGTCATCAGTCTGTCTGTCTGTAGACTGTCATCTGTCTGTCTGTAGACTGTCATCAGTCTGTCTGTAGACTGTCATCAGTCTGTCTGTCTGTAAACTGTCATCAGTCTGTCTGTAGACTGTCATCTGTCTGTCTGTAGACATTCATCTGTTTGTCTGTAGACCGTCATATGTCTGTCTGTAGACTGTCATCTGTCTGTCTGTAGACTGTCACCTGTCTGTAGACTGTCATCAGTCTGTCTGTAGACTGTCATCTGTCTGTCTGTAGACTGTCACCTGTCTGTAGACTGTCATCAGTCTGTCAGTAGACTGTCATCTGTCTGTCTGTAGACTGTCACCTGTCTGTAGACTGTCATCAGTCTGTCTGTAGACTGTCATCCGTCTGTCTGTAGACTGTCATCAGTCTGTCTGTAGACTGTCATCCGTCTGTCTGTAGACTGTCATCAGTCTGTCTGTAGACTGTCATCTGTCTGTCTGTAGACTGTCACCTGTCTGTAGACTGTCATCAGTCTGTCTGTAGACTGTCATCCATCTGTCAGTAGACTGTCATCTGTCTGTCTGTAGACTGTCATCAGTCTGTCTGTAGACTGTCATCCGTCTGTCTGTAGACTGTCATCAGTCTGTCTGTAGACTGTCATCCGTCTGTCTGTAGACTGTCATCAGTCTGTCTGTAGACTGTCATCTGTCTGTCTGTAGACTGTCATCTGTCTGTCTGTAAACTGTCATCAGTCTGTCTGTACACTGTCATCAGTCTGTCTGTCTGTAAACTGTCATCAGTCTGTCTGTAGACTGTCATCCGTCTGTCTGTAGACTGTCATCCGTCTGTCAGTAGACTGTTATCCGTCTGTCTGTAGACTGTCATCAGTCTGTCTGTAGACTGTCATCCATCTGTCTGTAGACTGTCATCCGTCTGTCAGTAGACTGTCGTCTGTCTGTAGACTGTCATCAGTCTGTCTGTCTGTAGACTGTCATCAGTCTATCTGTAGACTGTCAACTGTCTGTCTGTAGACTGTCATCTGTCTGTAGACTGTCATCTGTCTGTCTGTAGACTGTCACCTGTCTGTAGACTGTCATCAGTCTGTCAGTAGACTGTCATCTGTCTGTCTGTAGACTGTCATCAGTCTGTCTGTAGACTGTCATCCGTCTGTCTGTAGACTGTCATCAGTCTGTCTGTAGACTGTCATCCATCTGTCAGTAGACTGTCATCTGTCTGTCTGTAGACTGTCATCTGTCTGTAGACTGTCATCAGCCTGTCAGTAGACTGTCATCCGTCTGTCTGTAGACTGTCATCCGTCTGTCAGTAGACTGTTATCCGTCTGTCTGTAGACTGTCATCAGTCTGTCTGTAGACTGTCATCCATCTGTCTGTAGACTGTCATCCGTCTGTCAGTAGACTGTCGTCTGTCTGTAGACTGTCATCAGTCTGTCAGTAGACTGTCATCAGTCTGTCTGTAGACTGTCATCCGTCTGTCAGTAGACTGTCATCAGTCTGACTGTAGACTGTCATCCGTCTGTAGACATTCATCTGTTTGTCTGTAGACTGTCATCAGTCTGTCTGTCTGTAGACTGTCATCAGTCTATCTGTAGACTGTCATCAGTCTGTCTGTAGACTGTCATCCATCTGTCTGTAGACTGTCATCTGTCTGTCTGTAGACATTCATCTGTTTGTCTGTAGACTGTCATCTGTCTGTCTGTAGACTGTCATCTGTCTGTCTGTAGACATTCATCTGTTTGTCTGTAGACTGTCATCTGTCTGTCTGTAGACTGTCATTTGTCTGTCTGTAGACTGTCATCCGTCTGTCAGTAGACTGTCATCAGTCTGTCAGTAGACTGTCATCTGTCTGTCTGTAGACTGTCACCTGTCTGTAGACTGTCATCAGTCTGTCAGTAGACTGTCATCTGTCTGTCTGTAGACTGTCATCAGTCTGTCTGTAGACTGTCATCAGTCTGTCAGTAGACTGTCATCAGTCTGTCTGTAGACTGTCATCCGTCTGTCAGTAGACTGTCATCAGTCTGTCTGTAGACTGTCATCTGTCTGTCTGTAGACTGTCACCTGTCTGTCTGTAGACTGTCATCAGTCTGTCTGTAGACTGTCATCCATCTGTCAGTAGACTGTCATCTGTCTGTCTGTAGACTGTCATCTGTCTGTAGACTGTCATCAGCCTGTCAGTAGACTGTCATCCGTCTGTCTGTAGACTGTCATCCGTCTGTCAGTAGACTGTTATCCGTCTGTCTGTAGACTGTCATCAGTCTGTCTGTAGACTGTCATCCATCTGTCTGTAGACTGTCATCCGTCTGTCAGTAGACTGTCGTCTGTCTGTAGACTGTCATCAGTCTGTCAGTAGACTGTCATCAGTCTGTCTGTAGACTGTCATCCGTCTGTCAGTAGACTGTCATCAGTCTGTCTGTAGACTGTCATCCGTCTGTAGACATTCATCTGTTTGTCTGTAGACTGTCATCAGTCTGTCTGTCTGTAGACTGTCATCAGTCTATCTGTAGACTGTCATCAGTCTGTCTGTAGACTGTCATCCATCTGTCTGTAGACTGTCATCTGTCTGTCTGTAGACATTCATCTGTTTGTCTGTAGACTGTCATCTGTCTGTCTGTAGACTGTCATCTGTCTGTCTGTAGACATTCATCTGTTTGTCTGTAGACTGTCATCTGTCTGTCTGTAGACTGTCATTTGTCTGTCTGTAGACTGTCATCCGTCTGTCAGTAGACTGTCATCAGTCTGTCAGTAGACTGTCATCTGTCTGTCTGTAGACTGTCACCTGTCTGTAGACTGTCATCAGTCTGTCAGTAGACTGTCATCAGTCTGTCTGTAGACTGTCATCCGTCTGTCAGTAGACTGTCATCAGTCTGTCTGTAGACTGTCATCTGTCTGTCTGTAGACTGTCACCTGTCTGTCTGTAGACTGTCATCAGTCTGTCTGTCTGTAGACTGTCATCTGTCTGTCTGTAGACTGTCATCAGTCTGTCTGTAGACTGTCATCAGTCTGTCTGTCTGTAAACTGTCATCAGTCTGTCTGTAGACTGTCATCTGTCTGTCTGTAGACATTCATCTGTTTGTCTGTAGACCGTCATATGTCTGTCTGTAGACTGTCATCTGTCTGTCTGTAGACTGTCACCTGTCTGTAGACTGTCATCAGTCTGTCTGTAGACTGTCATCTGTCTGTCTGTAGACTGTCACCTGTCTGTAGACTGTCATCAGTCTGTCAGTAGACTGTCATCTGTCTGTCTGTAGACTGTCACCTGTCTGTAGACTGTCATCAGTCTGTCTGTAGACTGTCATCCGTCTGTCTGTAGACTGTCATCAGTCTGTCTGTAGACTGTCATCCGTCTGTCTGTAGACTGTCATCAGTCTGTCTGTAGACTGTCATCTGTCTGTCTGTAGACTGTCACCTGTCTGTAGACTGTCATCAGTCTGTCTGTAGACTGTCATCCATCTGTCAGTAGACTGTCATCTGTCTGTCTGTAGACTGTCATCAGTCTGTCTGTAGACTGTCATCCGTCTGTCTGTAGACTGTCATCAGTCTGTCTGTAGACTGTCATCCGTCTGTCTGTAGACTGTCATCAGTCTGTCTGTAGACTGTCATCTGTCTGTCTGTAGACTGTCATCCATCTGTCAGTAGACTGTCATCCATCTGTCAGTAGACTGTCATCCGTCTGTCAGTAGACTGTCATCTGTCTGTCTGTAGACTGTCTTCTGTCTGTCTGTAGACTGTCATCTGTCTGTCTGTAAACTGTCATCAGTCTGTCTGTAAACTGTCATCAGTCTGTCTGTCTGTAAACTGTCATCAGTCTGTCTGTAGACTGTCGTCTGTCTGTAGACATTCATCTGTTTGTCTGTAGACTGTCATCCATCTGTCTGTAGACTGTCATCTGTCTGTCTGTAAACTGTCATCAGTCTGTCTGTACACTGTCATCAGTCTGTCTGTCTGTAAACTGTCATCAGTCTGTCTGTAGACTGTCATCTGTCTGTCTGTAGACATTCATCTGTTTGTCTGTAGACTGTCATCTGTCTGTCTGTAGACTGTCATCCGTCTGTCTGTAGACTGTCATCAGTCTGTCTGTAGACTGTCATCCGTCTGTCTGTAGACTGTCATCCGTCTGTCAGTAGACTGTCATCAGTCTGTCTGTAGACTGTCATCTGTCTGTCTGTAGACTGTCATCTGTCTGTCTGTAGACTGTCACCTGTCTGTAGACTGTCATCAGTCTGTCAGTAGACTGTCATCTGTCTGTCTGTAGACTGTCATCTGTCTGTCTGTAAACTGTCATCAGTCTGTCTGTAGACTGTCATCAGTCTGTCTGTCTGTAAACTGTCATCTGTCTGTCTGTAGACTGTCATCCGTCTGTCAGTAGACTGTCATCCATCTGTCTGTAGACTGTCATCTGTCTGTCTGTAAACTGTCATCAGTCTGTCTGTACACTGTCATCAGTCTGTCTGTCTGTAGACTGTCATCAGTCTATCTGTAGACTGTCAACTGTCTGTCTGTAGACTGTCATCTGTCTGTCTGTAGACTGTCATCAGTCTGTCTGTAGACTGTCATCCATCTGTCTGTAGACTGTCACCTGTCTGTAGACTGTCAACTGTCTGTAAACTGTCATCAGTCTGTCTGTAGACTGTCATCAGTCTGTCTGTCTGTAAACTGTCATCAGTCTGTCTGTAGACTGTCGTCTGTCTGTAGACATTCATCTGTTTGTCTGTAGACTGTCATCCATCTGTCTGTAGACTGTCATCTGTCTGTCTGTAAACTGTCATCAGTCTGTCTGTACACTGTCATCAGTCTGTCTGTCTGTAAACTGTCATCAGTCTGTCTGTAGACTGTCATCCGTCTGTCAGTAGACTGTTATCCGTCTGTCTGTAGACTGTCATCAGTCTGTCTGTAGACTGTCATCCATCTGTCTGTAGACTGTCATCCGTCTGTCAGTAGACTGTCGTCTGTCTGTAGACTGTCATCAGTCTGTCTGTCTGTAGACTGTCATCAGTCTATCTGTAGACTGTCAACTGTCTGTCTGTAGACTGTCATCTGTCTGTAGACTGTCATCTGTCTGTCTGTAGACTGTCACCTGTCTGTAGACTGTCATCAGTCTGTCAGTAGACTGTCATCTGTCTGTCTGTAGACTGTCATCAGTCTGTCTGTAGACTGTCATCCGTCTGTCTGTAGACTGTCATCAGTCTGTCTGTAGACTGTCATCCATCTGTCAGTAGACTGTCATCTGTCTGTCTGTAGACTGTCATCTGTCTGTAGACTGTCATCCGTCTGTCAGTAGACTGTTATCCGTCTGTCTGTAGACTGTCATCAGTCTGTCTGTAGACTGTCATCCATCTGTCTGTAGACTGTCATCCGTCTGTCAGTAGACTGTCGTCTGTCTGTAGACTGTCATCAGTCTGTCTGTCTGTAGACTGTCATCAGTCTATCTGTAGACTGTCATCAGTCTGTCTGTAGACTGTCATCAGTCTGTCTGTCTGTAAACTGTCATCAGTCTGTCTGTAGACTGTCGTCTGTCTGTAGACATTCATCTGTTTGTCTGTAGACTGTCATCCATCTGTCTGTAGACTGTCATCTGTCTGTCTGTAAACTGTCATCAGTCTGTCTGTACACTGTCATCAGTCTGTCTGTCTGTAAACTGTCATCAGTCTGTCTGTAGACTGTCATCCGTCTGTCTGTAGACTGTCATCCGTCTGTCAGTAGACTGTTATCCGTCTGTCTGTAGACTGTCATCAGTCTGTCTGTAGACTGTCATCCATCTGTCTGTAGACTGTCATCCGTCTGTCAGTAGACTGTCGTCTGTCTGTAGACTGTCATCAGTCTGTCTGTCTGTAGACTGTCATCAGTCTATCTGTAGACTGTCAACTGTCTGTCTGTAGACTGTCATCTGTCTGTAGACTGTCATCTGTCTGTCTGTAGACTGTCACCTGTCTGTAGACTGTCATCAGTCTGTCAGTAGACTGTCATCTGTCTGTCTGTAGACTGTCATCAGTCTGTCTGTAGACTGTCATCCGTCTGTCTGTAGACTGTCATCAGTCTGTCTGTAGACTGTCATCCATCTGTCAGTAGACTGTCATCTGTCTGTCTGTAGACTGTCATCTGTCTGTAGACTGTCATCAGCCTGTCAGTAGACTGTCATCCGTCTGTCTGTAGACTGTCATCCGTCTGTCAGTAGACTGTTATCCGTCTGTCTGTAGACTGTCATCAGTCTGTCTGTAGACTGTCATCCATCTGTCTGTAGACTGTCATCCGTCTGTCAGTAGACTGTCGTCTGTCTGTAGACTGTCATCAGTCTGTCAGTAGACTGTCATCAGTCTGTCTGTAGACTGTCATCCGTCTGTCAGTAGACTGTCATCAGTCTGTCTGTAGACTGTCATCCGTCTGTAGACATTCATCTGTTTGTCTGTAGACTGTCATCAGTCTGTCTGTCTGTAGACTGTCATCAGTCTATCTGTAGACTGTCATCAGTCTGTCTGTAGACTGTCATCCATCTGTCTGTAGACTGTCATCTGTCTGTCTGTAGACATTCATCTGTTTGTCTGTAGACTGTCATCTGTCTGTCTGTAGACTGTCATCTGTCTGTCTGTAGACATTCATCTGTTTGTCTGTAGACTGTCATCTGTCTGTCTGTAGACTGTCATTTGTCTGTCTGTAGACTGTCATCCGTCTGTCAGTAGACTGTCATCAGTCTGTCAGTAGACTGTCATCTGTCTGTCTGTAGACTGTCACCTGTCTGTAGACTGTCATCAGTCTGTCAGTAGACTGTCATCTGTCTGTCTGTAGACTGTCATCTGTCTGTCTGTAGACTGTCATCAGTCTGTCAGTAGACTGTCATCAGTCTGTCTGTAGACTGTCATCCGTCTGTCAGTAGACTGTCATCAGTCTATCTGTAGACTGTCAACTGTCTGTCTGTAGACTGTCATCTGTCTGTAGACTGTCATCTGTCTGTCTGTAGACTGTCACCTGTCTGTAGACTGTCATCAGTCTGTCAGTAGACTGTCATCTGTCTGTCTGTAGACTGTCATCAGTCTGTCTGTAGACTGTCATCCGTCTGTCTGTAGACTGTCATCAGTCTGTCTGTAGACTGTCATCCATCTGTCAGTAGACTGTCATCTGTCTGTCTGTAGACTGTCATCAGCCTGTCAGTAGACTGTCATCCGTCTGTCTGTAGACTGTCATCCGTCTGTCAGTAGACTGTTATCCGTCTGTCTGTAGACTGTCATCAGTCTGTCTGTAGACTGTCATCCATCTGTCTGTAGACTGTCATCCGTCTGTCAGTAGACTGTCGTCTGTCTGTAGACTGTCATCAGTCTGTCAGTAGACTGTCATCAGTCTGTCTGTAGACTGTCATCCGTCTGTCAGTAGACTGTCATCAGTCTGTCTGTAGACTGTCATCCGTCTGTAGACATTCATCTGTTTGTCTGTAGACTGTCATCAGTCTGTCTGTCTGTAGACTGTCATCAGTCTATCTGTAGACTGTCATCAGTCTGTCTGTAGACTGTCATCCATCTGTCTGTAGACTGTCATCTGTCTGTCTGTAGACATTCATCTGTTTGTCTGTAGACTGTCATCTGTCTGTCTGTAGACTGTCATCTGTCTGTCTGTAGACATTCATCTGTTTGTCTGTAGACTGTCATCTGTCTGTCTGTAGACTGTCATTTGTCTGTCTGTAGACTGTCATCCGTCTGTCAGTAGACTGTCATCAGTCTGTCAGTAGACTGTCATCTGTCTGTCTGTAGACTGTCACCTGTCTGTAGACTGTCATCAGTCTGTCAGTAGACTGTCATCTGTCTGTCTGTAGACTGTCATCTGTCTGTCTGTAGACTGTCATCAGTCTGTCAGTAGACTGTCATCAGTCTGTCTGTAGACTGTCATCCGTCTGTCAGTAGACTGTCATCAGTCTGTCTGTAGACTGTCATCTGTCTGTCTGTAGACTGTCACCTGTCTGTCTGTAGACTGTCATCAGTCTGTCTGTCTGTAGACTGTCATCTGTCTGTCTGTAGACTGTCATCAGTCTGTCTGTAGACTGTCATCAGTCTGTCTGTCTGTAAACTGTCATCAGTCTGTCTGTAGACTGTCATCTGTCTGTCTGTAGACATTCATCTGTTTGTCTGTAGACCGTCATATGTCTGTCTGTAGACTGTCATCTGTCTGTCTGTAGACTGTCACCTGTCTGTAGACTGTCATCAGTCTGTCTGTAGACTGTCATCTGTCTGTCTGTAGACTGTCACCTGTCTGTAGACTGTCATCAGTCTGTCAGTAGACTGTCATCTGTCTGTCTGTAGACTGTCACCTGTCTGTAGACTGTCATCAGTCTGTCTGTAGACTGTCATCCGTCTGTCTGTAGACTGTCATCAGTCTGTCTGTAGACTGTCATCCGTCTGTCTGTAGACTGTCATCAGTCTGTCTGTAGACTGTCATCTGTCTGTCTGTAGACTGTCACCTGTCTGTAGACTGTCATCAGTCTGTCTGTAGACTGTCATCCATCTGTCAGTAGACTGTCATCTGTCTGTCTGTAGACTGTCATCAGTCTGTCTGTAGACTGTCATCCGTCTGTCTGTAGACTGTCATCAGTCTGTCTGTAGACTGTCATCAGTCTGTCTGTAGACTGTCATCTGTCTGTCTGTAGACTGTCACCTGTCTGTAGACTGTCATCAGTCTGTCTGTAGACTGTCATCCATCTGTCAGTAGACTGCCATCTGTCTGTCTGTAGACTGTCATCTGTCTGTCTGTAGACTGTCACCTGTCTGTAGACTGTCATCAGTCTGTCTGTAGACTGTCATCCATCTGTCAGTAGACTGTCATCCATCTGTCAGTAGACTGTCATCCGTCTGTCAGTAGACTGTCATCTGTCTGTCTGTAGACTGTCTTCTGTCTGTCTGTAGACTGCTGTCTGTCTGTCACTCACTTTCTCTTGGTAACAACATCTACATTTTAGTTGGTGTGTGACATCATAAGGTGCACGGAACAATAATAATGACTGACCTCGATCAGGACGTATTTTTTCATTCCCGGTGATTCTGATCCCCATCCCATCATGAACTGAAGGAAAAGAGGAAACAAATGTAGTTACACTGGAAATACACACCAGTACACACTACAAGTGTGTTTTAGTACGTGTGTGTGTTTGTGTGTGTTTTGTTTGTTTGTGTGTGAGTAAGTGTGTGTTTGTGTGTGTGTTTTGTTTGTTTGTGTGTGAGTGTGTGTGTGTTTTTGTGTGTCTGTGTGTGTATGTTTGTGTGTGTTTGTGTGTGTGTGTTTGTGTGTGTGTGTTTTGTTTGTTCGTGTGTGAGTGTGTGTGTTTTTGTGTGTGTGTGTGTATACCTTGTGTGTGTGTTTTTGTGTGTGTGTGTGTATACCTTGTGTGTGTGTTTTTGTGTGTGTGTGTGTATACCTTGTGTGTGTGTTTTTGTGTGTGTGTGTGTTTTTGTGTGTGTGTGTGTGTATACCTTGTGTGTGTGTTTTTGTGTGTGTGTTTATGTGTGTGTGTGTATACCTTGTGTGTGTTGGGTGGTAGTAAATGTCCTCAGAAGGTTGTCTGTACTCAGACAGTACAGTGACAGAATAAACTTCAGATTCGACAGTTCTGGACTTTTCTCCACAAATGATTTTTTCAGTCCATTTCCTCCTGCATGGAAGTAATGCTGAGGAAAAGAATGATAATAAATTCATTCATTTTTAAAGGTTTTACATTTTCTGTCCACATCTACTAAACTGAGGAAGTGTGACTTGATCAAACACATCGTCCACACACTAACCCACATTTAAAGCTTTTATTTTGACATTTTTCCTAAATAACCCACTTTTAAAGCTTTTATTTTGACATTTTCCCTAAATTAACCCACATTTTAAGCTTTTATTTTGACATTTTTCCTAAATAACCCACATTTAAAGCTTTTATTTTTAAAATTTTCCTAAATTAAACCACATTCAAAGCTTTTATTTTGACATTTTTCCTAAATAACCCACATTTAAAGCTTTTATTTTTACATTTTTCCTAAATTAACCCACATTTAAAGCTTTTATCTTTACATTTTTTCCTAAATTAACCCACATTTAAAGCTTTTATTTTGACATTTTACCTAAATTAACCCACAGTTAAAGCTTTTATCTTGACATTTTTCATAAATTAATCCACACTTAAAGCTTTTATCTTGACATTTTTCCTAAATTAACCCACATTTAAAGCTTTTATCTTGACATTTTTTCCTAAATTAACCTACATTTAAAGCTTTTATTTTGACATTTTCTCTAAATTAGCCCACATTTAAAGCTTTTATTTTGACATTTTCCCTAAATAACCCATATTTAAAGCTTTTATCTTTACATTTTTCCTAAATTAACCCACATTTAAAGCTTTTATTTTGACATTTTATCTAAATTAACCCACAGTTAAAGCTTTTATTTTGACATTTTCCCTAAATTAACTCACATTTAAAGCTTTTATCTTGACATTTTTTCCTAAATTAACCCACATTTAAAGCCTTTATTTTGACATTTTTCCTAAATTAACCTACATTTAAAGCTTTTATTTTGACATTTTCCTAAATTAACCTACATTTAAAGCTTTTATTTTGACATTTTTCCTAAATTAACCCACATTTAAAGCTTTTATTTTGACATTTTTTCCTAAATTAACCCACATTTAAAGCTTTTATCTTTACATTTTTCCTTAATTAACCCACATTTAAAGCTTTTATTTTGACATTTTCCCTAAATTAACCACATTTAAAGCTTTTGTTTTGACATTTTTCCTAAATTAACCCACACTTAAAGCTTTTATCTTGACATTTTTCCTAAATTAACCTACATTTAAAGCTTTTATTTTGACATTTTTCCTAAATTAACCTACATTTAAAGCTTTTATTTTGACATTTTCTCTAAATTAGCCCACATTTAAAGCTTTTATTTTGACATTTTCCCTAAATAACCCATATTTAAAGCTTTTATCTTTACATTTTTCCTAAATTAACCCACATTTAAAGCTTTATTTTGACATTTTATCTAAATTAACCCACAGTTAAAGCTTTTATTTTGACATTTTCCCTAAATTAACCCACATTTAAAGCTTTTATCTTGACATTTTTTCCTAAATTAACCCACATTTAAAGCCTTTTATTTTGACATTTATCCTAAATTAACCTACATTTAAAGCTTTTATTTTGACATTTTTCCTAAATTAACCCACATTTAAAGCTTTTATTTTGACATTTTTCCTAAATTAACCCACATTTAAAGCTTTTATCTTTACATTTTTCCTAAATTAACCCACATTTTAAAGCTTTTATTTTGACATTTTACCTAAATTAACCCACAGTTAAAGTTTTATCTTGACATTTTTTCCTAAATTAACCCACATTTAAAGCCTTTATTTTGACATTTTTCCTAAATTAACCTACATTTAAAGCTTTTATTTTGACATTTTTCCTGAATTAACCCACATTTAAAGCTTTTATTTTGACATTTTTCCTAAATTAACCCACATTTAAAGCTTTTATCTTTACATTTTTCCTTAATTAACCCACATTTAAAGCTTTTATTTTGACATTTTCCCTAAATTAACCCACAGTTAAAGCTTTTATTTTGACATTTTTCCTAAATTAACCTACATTTAAAGCTTTTATTTTGACATTTTTCCTGAATTAACCCACATTTAAAGCTTTTATTTTGACATTTTTCCTAAATTAACCCACATTTAAAGCTTTTATCTTTACATTTTTCCTTAATTAACCCACATTTAAAGCTTTTATTTTGACATTTTCCCTAAATTAACCCACAGTTAAAGCTTTTATTTTGACATTTTTCCTAAATTAACCTACATTTAAAGCTTTTATTTTGACATTTTACCTAAATTAACCCACAGTTAAAGTTTTATCTTGACATTTTTTCCTAAATTAACCCACATTTAAAGCCTTTATTTTGACATTTTTCCTAAATTAACCTACATTTCAAGCTTTTATTTTGACATTTTTCCTGAATTAACCCACATTTAAAGCTTTTATTTTGACATTTTTCCTAAATTAACCCACATTTAAAGCTTTTATCTTTACATTTTTCCTTAATTAACCCACATTTAAAGCTTTTATTTTGACATTTTCCCTAAATTAGCCCACAGTTAAAGCTTTTATTTTGACATTTTTCCTAAATTAACCTACATTTAAAGCTTATTTTGACATTTTACCTAAATTAACCCACAGTTAAAGTTTTATCTTGACATTTTTTCCTAAATTAACCCACATTTAAAGCCTTTATTTTGACATTTTTCCTAAATTAACCTACATTTAAAGCTTTTATTTTGACATTTTTCCTGAATTAACACACATTTAAAGCTTTTATTTTGACATTTTTCCTAAATTAACCCACATTTAAAGCTTTTATCTTTACATTTTTCCTTAATTAACCCACATTTAAAGCTTTTATTTTGACATTTTCCCTAAATTAACCCACAGTTAAAGCTTTTATTTTGACATTTTTCCTAAATTAACCTAGGATACTGCACACAACCAGGTGACTAGTCATGAACAGACTTGGTATGAAAGATAGGTTATAAAAATGACAGAAACAGGTGTGAGGGAGAGAAAGAGAAGAAAGAACTCAGTGTCTGTACTTCCCCCAGCATTCTAACTCCCTAGGGCAGCCTAGACTGAACTGTGACTCATACATCATGTATACATGATATATGAGTCACATAATTTTTAACTAACCTGACCATAGTCTTTCTCAAACAGGAATGTTTTAAGCCTAATTTTAAATGTAGAGACCGTTTCTGCGTCTTTAATATTAAAGGGAAGATGATTCCATAAGACAGTAACCATGGTAACTAAAGGCTCTAGCTCCATCAGACAGTAACCATGGTAACTAAAGGCTCTAGCTCCTACTGTACTTTTAGAAACCCTAGGAACTTTCAATAAACCTGCATTCTGAGAACGAAGGGTTCTATTGGGTTGGTACGGAACCAGATCATCTTTAAGATAAGAGGGGCCCATACCATTAACCCCTGACCTCTGACCCCTAACCCTAACCCATACCATTAATGTGTTTTATATGTAAGGAGGAGGATTTTAAATTTAATTCTAGACTCAACTGGTAGCCAGTGAAGGGTTTGGAGCACAGGGGTGATAGGGTTAGGGGTCAGGGGTCAGGGTTTGGAGCACAGGGGTGATAGGGTTAAGGGTCAGGGGACAGGGTTTGGAGCACAGGGGTGATAGGGTTAGGGGTCAGGGGTCAGGGTTTGGACCACAGGGGTGATAGGGTTAAGGGTCAGGGGTCAGGGTTTGGAGCACAGGGGTCATAGGGTTAGGGGTCAGGGGTCAGGGTTTGGAGCACAGGGGTGATAGGGTTAAGGGTCAGGGGACAGGGTTTGGAGCACAGGGGTGATAGGGTTAGGGGTCAGGGGTCAGGGTTTGGAGCACAGGGGTGATAGGGTTAAGGGTCAGGGGTCAGGGTTTGGAGCACAGGGGGTCATAGGGTTAGGGGTCAGGGGTCAGGGTTTGGAGCACAGGGGTGATAGGGGTTAGGGGTCAGGGGTCAGGGTTTGGAGCACAGGGGTGATGTGTTCTCTTCTATTTGATCCTGTTAATAATCTTGCTGCTGCATTTTGAACCAGTTGAAGCTTTTTAGGGAATATTTAGGACACGCTACAAGTAAGGAGTTACAATAATCTAATCGTGATGTAACAAATGCATGAATTAATTTTTCTGCAGTCGTTTTAGACAGAATATTCCTAATTTTGGCTAATGTTGCGCAGGTGAAAGAAGGCTGTTCTGCATGTTTGGTTAATGTGCCCTGACCTCTGACCCCTGACCCTTTGAATGAAAGATGTGGATCAAATAAAACTCCTAAATTTTTAACTGTGTCACTGGGTGTTACACTTAAGT
>JAIVEL010000024.1:2391718-2401718 GCA_020466265.1 Siphamia tubifer
GGTTTGTTCCAGTCCAGTGTGGGGACACATAGAACACACACTATCACACACACACAGGTTTGTTCCAGTCCAGTGTGGGGACACATAGAACACACACTATCACACACACACAGGTTTGTTCCAGTCCAGTGTGGGGACACATAGAACACACACTATCACACACACACACAGGTTTGTTCCAGTCCAGTGTGGGGACACATAGAACACACACTATCACACACACACAGGTTTGTTCCAGTCCAGTGTGGGGACACATAGAACACACACTATCACACACACACAGGTTTGTTCCAGTCCAGTGTGGGGACACATAGAACACACACTATCACACACACACACAGGTTTGTTCCAGTCCAGTGTGGGGACACATAGAACACACACTATCACACACACACACAGGTTTGTTCCAGTCCAGTGTGGGGACACATAGAACACACACTATCACACACACACACAGGTTTGTTCCAGTCCAGTGTGGGGACACATAGAACACACACTATCACACACACACACAGGTTTGTTCCAGTCCAGTGTGGGGACACATAGAACACACACTATCACACACACACACACAGGTTTGTTCCAGTCCAGTGTGGGGACACATAGAACACACACTATCACATATCCAGCGCCCACACTCAAGCCGTCGACCAAGAAAACGATCAGGAAGGAGCGGATTAGAAATATTTGCCTCGCTGACAGCTTTTCATCAGAAGAACTTAACGACTTGGCTCCAAAGCGGGGACGTTTTTTCATGGCGTATCACTTTTAATTGCTCAGTGTGTGTTGTCGTTTGTGTGCAGGACATTTGGCTCTGGTTGATACGGTATTTGATAGTTAGCATTTAAGATGAAGATGTTTCAACACAACGGATCAACATTTGGAAAAGAAAAACCAACAGAATGGATCGGAAGTGTTGTTTTTTTTAGTCCCCAGGAGGACAGTGAACCACAGCCTTACCATTGGTGACACCTTTGTGTGGTGTCACTAACACATGTGCTACCTTTACATGATGACCACTGTGGGGCCCCAGTTTAATGTGCATAGTACGACTATTTAACACCAGTTTAATAATATATATATAATGTTATATAAAACATCAGATTATATGTTTGTCATTAAAATAAGATGATGTTAAAATAGTATACAAGTACTTTATGACTAGTACCCGTCTTCGTGTTTGCACTTAAAATTTGCTGAATTTGCTGCATTTTTTTTTACTGCATAGATATACAGATATATATCGTATATAGAGATATAGCAAAAACATATCGAGAATTTTTTTTCTCCATATCGCCCAGCCCTATTCACACATGACATGATAGAGCCATAGGTGTTGACCCATCTGATTTCTGAAGGTTAACAATAGGGGTCAAAGGTTAGGGTTATAGGTGTTGACCCATCTAATGTCTGAAGGTTAGGGGTCAAAGGTCAGACCGTGTGAATGAAAAAAACCTGAGATATTACCACTGATTTGTTTTAGCTGTTGACCTTTACTGTGACCTTGACCTTTGAACTCTATTGGTCAAAATCTAATGGGTTTTTCCTTGACCCATTATCTATCATTCCTGTTTCAGAAAATCTGTTCCAAACTTTTTGTGTAATCCTGCTGACAGGCAGACAAACAGATGGACCCATATTTAATACATCTTTGGCGAAGGAAATAATGGAATGTGAGCAGGAAAAGGTGGATGAGAAGGCTGAGTGTGTGGCCCAGAAGCTTCCAAAATGTTCCAGCATCCTGTTTTAAGTCTGCTCTTCATACCAGCATTAGTAGAAGTCGTAGATGTTACGGTAAAAACTCACCTCCACTAATGTGTTGAGTAAAAATAATCAACAAGTGTGTCAGTGGTTTCAGCCACAAGTCCACAGGTCCACGGGTCCACGGGTCCACGGGTCCACGGGTCCACGGGTCCACGGGTCCACGGGTCCACGGGTCCACGGGTCCACGGATCCACAGGTCCACAAGTCCATGGGTCCACGGGTCCACGGGTCCACGGGTCCACGGGTCCACAAGTCCACGGGTCCACGGATCCACAGGTCCACGGATCCACAGGTCCACGGATCCACAGGTCCACGGGTCCACGGATCCACGGGTCCACGGGTCCACGGGTCCACGGATCCACAGGTCCACAAGTCCATGGGTCCACGGGTCCACGGGTCCACGGGTCCACGGGTCCACAAGTCCACGGGTCCACGGATCCACAGGTCCACGGATCCACAGGTCCACGGATCCACAGGTCCACGGGTCCACGGATCCACGGATCCACAGGTCCACGGGTCCACGGGTCCACGGGTCCACGGGTCCACGGGTCCACGGGTCCACGGGTCCACGGGTCCACGGGTCCACGGGTCCACGGATCCACAGGTCCACAAGTCCATGGGTCCACGGGTCCACGGGTCCACGGGTCCACGGGTCCACAAGTCCACGGGTCCACGGATCCACAGGTCCACGGATCCACAGGTCCACGGATCCACAGGTCCACGGGTCCACGGATCCACGGGTCCACAGGTCCACGGGTCCACGGGTCCACAAGTCCACGGGTCCACGGATCCACAGGTCCACGGATCCACAGGTCCACGGATCCACAGGTCCACGGGTCCACGGGTCCACGGGTCCACAAGTCCACGGGTCCACGGGTCCACGGGTCCACGGATCCACAGGTCCACAAGTCCATGGGTCCACGGGTCCACGGGTCCACGGGTCCACAAGTCCACGGGTCCACGGATCCACAGGTCCACGGATCCACAGGTCCACGGATCCACAGGTCCACGGGTCCACGGGTCCACAAGTCCATGGGTCCACAGGTCCACGGGTCCACGGGTCCACGGGTCCACGGGTCCACGGGTCCACGGGTCCACGGGTCCACGGGTCCACGGGTCTACGGGTCCACGGATCCACGGATCCACGGGTCCACGGGTCCACGGATCCACGGGTCCACGGGTCCACGGGTCCACGGGTCCACGGGTCCACGGGTCCACGGGTCCGGGTCCACGGGTCCACGGGTCCACGGGTCCACGGGTCCACGGGTCCACGGGTCCACGGATCCACGGGTCCACAGGTCCACGGGTTTACGGGTCCACAAGTCCACTCCTTCTGTGGAAAGATCACACAAAGGTAAATGATTCATGTCATCTGGGGGGGAGGGGCGTATATGCAAAAATGTAAGAACAAATACACTAAAGTACACAAATGATCTACTAACGTGAACAAACATTGCACTAAATTATATTAAAATACACGAACATGCATGAGAGTGAAATGATTTGATGCAGTAAAAATACACTAAGTATATATTTAATGCAGTAAAAATACACTAAGTATATATTTACTGCAGTAAAAATACACTAAGTATATGTTTAATGCAGTAAAAATACACGTATATATAAGGATCTCACAAAGGCAGCAGATGATTCATGCCGTCAGCAGGGTGGGGGCGGGGCTATCAGACGTGGGACCAACCCCCACTGTGGGGTGGAGCGTGGGACACAGTGTTTGTTGTGGGTGATGAATTGTGTGCGTGCTTGAACCTAAAGGTTGGCAAATTAACAGTTAATTAGTGGTTGATAAATGACAGATCGACGGCGCTATCGCACCCCGGCAAGTGTTTATGTGGTGAGAACAAGTGTCTGAGTAGAATGTTATGTCTGTGTTCTGTCACATGCTGCGATTGCTCTCAGATGTGCCCCCCCCCTCTCTTAAGTCCTGCCCCTGTTTATTACCTCCGGTCCACCCCACATGCTCTCCTCCACCATTCATGAAGCTATTGTTTATGTAAGGCAGGGGTCCCAGACTGCCAAAGACCCCCCTCCCCTACAGGAGGAATTATCAAACAATGACACTGAAGACGTTAATAATCAAAGATATTAAAATAATTTGAGCTCAGTTCAATCCAAAGTGGCTCAGAACAGTAACATTCTATCATAATAAACTATAAATACTCCAAACCACACATTTTTCTTGGTTTTAAGGAAAAACTGAGAAAAATTACATCTTTTTTTATTGGGGGGGGGGGGGGGCTATACATGAAAATGTACGAACAAATACACTAAATTACACTAATAAGCTACTAAAATGCACAAACATCTACTAAAATGCACTAAATGTATATTCAAATGCACCAAAATGCATTAAAAATAGAGTAAACGTCACTAAAACTAGGGTCAAATTCAATTAAAAAGAATAGTAAAATACAGTACAATTCTGTAAACAGAGTAAAATTCTATAAAAATTGAGTAAAATTCTATAAACATTTAGATAAAATTCATAACGTAATCTGCACTAAAAATATAAAATCTCCGAAAATTCAATAAAAATAGATTAAATCTAACTAAAACCAAATAGAATGGTACTGATAATAGTTAAATTGTATTAATTTAACATATGGATAAAAACTTAACTGACTTCACTTCTTCCACCAGTATCAGCCGGTGTTCTGACAAAGTCACATGACCCACACAGAAGTTACAACTGGACTGAATGAACCAGGGCTTTTAAGAACCTTTCCGCGACTGCACATGTGGTCAAAAGATTTTTGTTTGACAAACGGAAAAAAAACCAACGTGTGAGAATGATCGAGTAAGAATGGAATAAGTAAACATTATTATTGTTCTCCACTGTGGGTCATTGGTAGAGTGGGTCGCCCAATGGTTGGCGGTTCGTGTCCCGGCTCTGTCAGCCCACATGTCCAAATGTCCACATGTCCAAGTGTCCACATGTCCAAGTGTCCACATGTCCAAGTGTACACATGTCCCAGTGTTCACATGTCCCAGTGTCCACATGTCCAAGTGTCCACATGTCCAAATGTCCACATGTCCAAGTGTCCACATGTCCAAGTGTCCACATGTCCAAGTGTACACATGTCCCAGTGTCCACATGTCCCAGTGTCCACATGTCCAAGTGTCCACATGTCCAAGTGTACACATGTCCCAGTGTCCACATGTCCCAGTGTCCACATGTCCAAGTGTCCACATGTCCAAGTGTCCACATGTCCCAGTGTTCACATGTCCAAGTGTCCACATGTCCAAGTGTCCACATGTCCCAGTGTTCACATGTCCAAGTGTCCACATGTCCAAGTGTCCTTGGACAAAGACACTGAACCCTTAGTCTCCCAGTAGGACTGACCTTTGACCTTAGAACCTACTGGTGTATGAGTGTGTGTGAATGGGTGAATGTGAGGCTAATGTAAAGAGCTTTGAACAACTATAGAAGTGAAGAACATTTAATATTTACACAGAACTTTATGAGAATGCATTATTGTTCAAAAAACTTTACAATATTTACAGACTTTGCAGATTTGCAGTGAAATGATCAAATAAAAAGATAAAGTTCCAAGTCATTAAACACATAAGTGTGACCTTATAGTCTGGTCAGTCTGTATATAATATTTGGACACGCTAATGTCTTCTGGCTATAGTATTCACCCTGTCAGTGATAAAATGTCACATATTGACCAAACAGAATGTTCCAGCAGGTTTCAATTTAATGTTATTTATAAAACCCCAAATCACAACAAAGTCGTCTCACAGGGTTTTACAGAAACACAATCAACTACAGAGATATAAAAAGACCCTCCCCTGTCTTTAGACGCACCCCCTGTCCTTAGACGCACCCCCCATCCTTAGACCCTCCTTCTGTCCTTAGCTCCTCCTTCTGTCCTTAGCTCCTCCTTCTGTCCTTAGCTCCTCCTTCTCAGCAGAAAAAACTTCCAAACCCAGTGGGAAACAGACTAACTCTTGGGTAGAACCACACTGAAGGACAGATCCACTCCCATGGACGGACAGACTATAGATGAACGTCTATTTATAAATGAAGGAGGGGGGGCTGGTCCAGACACCAGACAGGTGAGGGAGGGGGTCCGGGGTCATAGGTCAACACAGGTGAGACACCGTAGATCCTGTCGTCCATGGCTCCCACGCAGACACTGTCAAGAGAGCCACTACTCTCCCAAGGGGGGGAGGGGGGAAAGGGGACACCAGGTGACTAGTCATGAACAGACTTGGTATGAAAGATAGGTTATAAAAATGACAGAAACAGGTGTGAGGGAGAGAAAGAGAAGAAAGAACTCAGTGTCTGTACTTCCTCCATCATTCTAACTCCTAGTACAGCTTAGACTGAACTGTGACTTCTGTCTGTTTATAACTAACCTGACCATAGTTTTTATCAAACACGAATGTTTTCAACCTCATTTTAAATGTAGAGACTGTGTCGACCTGTTTAATATTAAATGAAGATGATTCCATCAGACAGCAACCATGGTAACTAAAGGCTCTAGCTCCATCAGACAGTAACCATGGTAACTAAAGGCTCTAGCTCCATCAGACAGTAACCATGGTAACTAAAGGCTCTAGCTCCATCAGACAGTAACCATGGTAACTAAAGGCTCTAGCTCCACCAGACAGTAACCATGGTAACTAAAGGCTCTAGCTCCTACTGTACTTTTAGAAACCATAGGAACTTTCAATAAAGCTGCATTCTGAGAACGAAGGGTTCTATTGGGTTGGTACGGAACCAGATCATCTTTAAGATAAGAGGGGCCCATAACATTAACCCCTGACCCCTGACCCCTAACCCTAACCCATACCATTAATGGTTTTATATGTAAGGAGGAGGATTTTAAATTTAATTCTAAACTCAACTGGTAGCCAATGAAGGGTTTGGAGCACAGGGGTGATAGGGTTAGGGGTCAGGGTTTGGAGCACAGGGGTGATAGGGTTAGGGGTCAGGGGTCAGGGTTTGGAGCACAGGGGTGATAGGGTTAGGGGTCAGGGGTCAGGGTTTGGAGCACAGGGGTGATAGGGTTAGGGGTCAGGGGTCAGGGTTTGGAGCACAGGGGTGATAGGGTTAGGGGTCAGAGTATTTCTAATTTTGGCTAATGTTGCACAAATGAAAAAAGGCTGTTCTGCATGTTTGGTTAATCTGTCCTGACCTCTGACCTCTGACCCTTTGAATGAAAGATCTGGATCAAATAAAACTCCTAAATGTTTAACTGTGGCACTGGGTGTTACACTTAAGTTGTCTACAGTAACTATGTGGTCAGGTAGGGAGTCTCTCACATCTTTAGGACCAATTATAACGACTTCAGTTTTTTCAGGGTTCAATAAAAGATAATTGTCACTCATCCAAGTCTTTATGTCTTGGACACATGTACTTAGTTTATCTATTTGTCTGGTCTGATCAGGTTTAATCGATAAATATAGCTGTGTGTCATCTGCATAACAATGAAAATTAATGCCATGATTTCTAATGATGTTACCTAAAGGGAGCATATATAGTGTAAACAAAATAGGCCCAAGGACTGACCCTTGAGGAACGCCATAATTAACTGTGTGTAAACTGTTGGTGTAACACCATAAACTATTGTCCTTATCCTTTAGTTTTCTCCTTGTGTTTATTTCATTCTTCGAAACCTTTTGTTAGCTAAACTTCATGTGACACAAACTGATAAATGTTGATTGTTTTGTAATTTAGGATGATAATTGATGTTGAGTTGTGGTGAAAGTTGGTGAACCTCAGTGATCGCTCCACACACCAGAGTTATTTTTGAAGGTGTGGTTTGGGGGGGTGAGCTGACCAAGAGGCATGGGTCTGTATACTTTAAAAATAAAGCTGCAGGAACTGTTTACCAACCTTTCCTACCCTACTGTGAAGTACAGTAACAGAGTACTTTTACTGAGTTACTTAAATCACCACAGAAAATGAACTGATGCATCTTTAAGGGCATATATTTGAAATCTTAAGAAAACAGTTTGGTGGGAAATAGAAACAAACGCACGATCCACTGAAAATGTGATGGATGTCCCCCTGTGTTCCTTTGCTTTTTCTTGGATCATTTGGTTTGGAAAAGCTTATCGGGGGGGGCATAGCATTCATCACTTGAGAATTAGCGTCAGTAACAAAGCGTAAAAAGCAGCTTTTCAGCAGCAGATCTGGAAGCTGATCATTATCCAGACTCATATGACTGAAGCTGCTGGGGTTAGAGCAAAGCAGGACCCCCCCCCCCCCCCCCCCCCTCCATCCCCACCCCCAGGGTAAAGCTGGACTTTAGGACTGAAATCTAAAAATCACCATTAACGCACAAACACTGTTTCCATTATTCGTTAAATGTAAATAACGCTATAAAAACTGGTTGTTATGACCGGGAGGTTGGAACATATTTGAGAGAGCACAGGAGACCAAACCCAAAAGGGTTCAAATTTGCCAAACAATTTTATTCAAGCAAATTTATTTTACATGAAACCCATGTTCCCGTGCCCAAAAACGAAAAGAAACCCCAAAAGTACAAAGAAGAGTCTGACCCAGGTGAGCCGACCAAATAAACTAAAGGACGGTAGGTGGATCAAACCAACCTAAACCAGGGTTGTAGAATCTGTCCACCTACTGCCACCCCTGCCCTATTAAAACAAGCCGCAAACTAAGCCCTGTGTAAA
Source organism: Siphamia tubifer (assembly GCA_020466265.1). NCBI lineage: Eukaryota > Metazoa > Chordata > Actinopteri > Kurtiformes > Apogonidae > Siphamia > Siphamia tubifer. The sequence goes on from JAIVEL010000024.1 coordinate 2,400,149, forward strand.
GAAATTAACCCAAAACAGGACGTCCAGACTGACGGATCAAACAGGACAGAAAAAAACTAGCAAAAAGAAGGAGAACCACCAACCGGCATCTCGCAGCCGGAAAAAACTGAAATCGAGTGCACGCCGGCGTGCACGCTTCTGAAGCCTGCGTCCCTGGTGGAGGTGAGGCAGGAACCAGCTGACGCGGCATCACGCCGTTTGGCTGACACCGTCGATCAGCTGTTCTGTAGAGGAGGTTAGCTTAGCTATAGGGGAGTTAAGTTAGCTTAGCTATTGGGGAGTTAAGTTAGCTTAGCTATAGGGGAGTTAAGTTAGCTTTGCTATAGGGGAGTTAAGTTAGCTTAGCTATAGGGGAGTTAAGTTAGCTTAGCTATAGGGGAGTGAAGTTAGTTTAGCTATTGAGGAGTTAAGTTAGCTTAGCTATAGGGGAGTTAAGTTAGCTTAGCTATAGGGGAGTCAATTTAGCTTAGCTATAGGGGAGTCAAGTTAGCTTAGCTATAGGGGAGTTAAGTTAGCTTAGCTATTGGGGAGTTAAGTTAGCTTTGCTATAGGGGAGTTAAGTTAGCTTAGCTATTGGGGAGTTAAGTTAGCTTAGCTATAGGGGAGTTAAGTTAGCTTAGCTATAGGGGAGTTAAGTTAGTTTCGCTATTGATGAGTTAAGTTAGCTTAGCTATAGGGGAGTTAAGTTAGCTTAGCTATAGGGGAGTTAAGTTAGCTTAGCTATAGGGGAGTCAAGTTAGCTTAGCTATATGAGAGTTAAGTTAGATCTAGTCCAGATCTAAGTTAAGTTAGCTTAGCTATAGGGGAGTTAAGTTAGCTTAGCTATAGGGGAGTTACGTTAGCTTAGCTATAGGGGAGTTAAGTTAGTTTAGCTATTGAGGAGTTAAGTTAGCTTAGCTATAGGGGAGTTAAGTTAGCTTAGCTATTGGGGAGTTAAGTTAGCTTAGCTATAGGGGAGTTAAGTTAGCTTAGCTATAGGGGAGTTGAGTTAGATTAGCTATTGGGGAGTTAAGTTAGCTTAGCTATAGGGGAGTTAAGTTAGTTTCGCTATTGAGGGGTTAAGTTAGCTTAGCTATAGGGGAGTTAAGTTAGCTTAGCTATAGGGGAGTCAAGTTAGCTTAGCTATAGGAGAGTTAAGTTAGCTTAGCTATAGGGGAGTTAAGTTAGCTTAGCTATAGGGGAGTGAAGTTAGTTTAGCTATTGAGGAGTTAAGTTAGCTTAGCTATAGGGGAGTTAAGTTAGCTTAGCTATAGGGGAGTCAATTTAGCTTAGCTATAGGGGAGTCAAGTTAGCTTAGCTATAGGGGAGTTAAGTTAGCTTAGCTATTGGGGAGTTAAGTTAGCTTTGCTATAGGGGAGTTAAGTTAGCTTAGCTATAGGGGAGTTAAGTTAGCTTAGCTATAGGGGAGTTAAGTTAGCTTAGCTATAGGGGAGTCAAGTTAGCTTAGCTATATGAGAGTTAAGTTAGATCTAGTCCAGATCTAAGTTAAGTTAGCTTAGCTATAGGGGAGTTAAGTTAGCTTAGCTATAGGGGAGTTAAGTTAGCTTAGCTATAGGGGAGTTAAGTTAGT